>LOJH01062449.1:0-10858 GCA_001685095.1 Ellobius talpinus
CATGCAGGAGCTGGGTGGGACAAAAAGCAGGCCTGCTCTCCCCTTTCACTACAACTTTCCAGTGAGCACTAATATGTAAATTAAAAATCAAATGGCTATAAGAAAGATTCCTTATATTAATTAACCCATAGTAGGATGTTATGGGATTTTGACACTCTTATTTTTCAGGTGATTTATACCAATATAGACCTGATTTATATTTGAAGGGACAAACATGAAATAAGTCCTCATTTTGCAATGGATATTTATGAGTCTAAGATAGAATTAAATCATCTTTTATTTGCTGAAGTTATGTTAGTAAACTTTTAATGTAGATGTGAGCAGAATCTCACTATCACATTTAGCCATTATGTGTATAAGTGTTTTTACCACCAAGACAGTGTAAGTATAACACAAATATCAGGAGTTTGAAGCTAATATTAGTTTATTTAGCATTATGATTACTTATAAAAGAACTTAAAAGCCTATTAGAATGTGAGTTTAGTAAAGTTTTATTGTTTTGAACAATATGATATAACCAATTATGCAAAGATAACAGAAGACCTCATCCACTGTAAAAATGAATTTTAAAAGAATAAATTTTTTATGAAATAAATAATTAATACAAAGAAAATGTAACACTGATGAACTTGAAGAAAAACTGTGAAAATAGTGATGAAATTTGATTATGGGGAATGACTTGCTGTTGAAAACATGCTAATTTAAGTGAAGTCATTGAAAAGAAACTGAACACTAATAAAATGGTGAAAACAAGTTCTACATGAAACTCTGAAATCAGAAATGGATGTTCTCACATAATTATTATCTTCACTATAATAAACATTTAATATGGTCTACTTTAATATTTAAAACACAGTTTTTAACCTGTATTTGGGACATTACTCACACAAGACATGATTAATCAATGATCCAAGTAATCTTTCAATGATTGAATCAGTGAATGATAATTGAGTTTTGTGACCATCCTTGAGTTTCAAAGTCTTCATAGGATGAATATAATCAGATCCCTTGGGAAAGATTTGGTAGACTTTTGCTAAGGCTATAATAATTCAAGTAATAAACTACACAAAACATAAATATGTAAAAACAAATTCTATGAGGTTGTACTTATATAAATAATGTGTGATATGTAAATGAATGAAGAAGATAAGTTTTCCATTCTCAGATGTTTGATGTAGCTGATGTACTGTCAAACAACTGGGAAGTAAATGGCTACCTCCCACCTGTCAAGTGTACATTCTTTGTGGTTACAACTCTCTTAAAGAATAGAGACTAGAAAGTGGAGGGAATCAGAACCTCACAGTGGAGAGACTGGTAAATATACTTTAGCTGGGCAATCAAGCTTAAAGCCAATCATGGGGAATCAGAATGATAGTACAGACTCTTGACATGATGTGATGAGTGAGCCACTTTTGCTCTGAGGTGCCCCTTGAGGAGCCCATAACCCAACTCTAATCACAAAAAAAAATCAGAAGATTTTCAGTGGAGGAACAGTGTACAGAATGCCTGGCATTTATTATTATGGAAGAAAGAATTCACAGTTGGATAAGCTATGCTAAAGCAGCTTCTCACCAGGGATATGAGGAAAACTGGAGAATAAGTGTGCACTTATCTCACAAAATACAAATAAATTCACAGAATGATCCAAATTTAAATAAAAACATTTTATATCTTTAGGGAAGATATTTTGCATATTATAATCCCACATGCTATTATACAAACAAAATATACTATATGGAAAATCACAAAATGCAAGAAAAGGTTTAAATAGCAAAACTGAAATCCATATATTCAGAAGATATCATTAAATATCAATAAAAACATAAATGTGATTTGAGAAAAAAAAGTCAGAATATACTGTAAAATGATCTATCACTTTCTTTTTGCCCTCATGTTCTCTTCCTGCCTAACTGAATGTTTCAGTTCTTTTTCCCCAAGACCTTTCAGGCTAAGTGGGTGATTTTCACTGTCTGGCCTATGAAGTAGGGAGTACAAAATAAAAGTAGGATGGAAAAAAGCCAATCTAAAATGATCTTACAAAGTAAGTTGTCACTCGATTGAGCAGCAGAAGTAGAGATGCAGTTGCGTGAGGTCCTGATACAGCCACAGGCCACATGGAGGTAATCTTATAAAAAAGTATCTAAAAGGAATCATAAATCTAAGCTTTTATGTATGAAAAACAGTCAGTTCTACTTTAAATCCCCAGGGTGCCTACCCACTCATCAGTAGTCTTTTATATCATAAGGCTGAAGGCAGAAATGCGTACAAGTAATTAATCATCACCCTTGATCACCAACCCATCTTAGAAAGGTACATCAGCCACCAAGAGCTAGGTGGCCATTGTTCTCATTTCTTGACCTCAATGAATCCCTCATTCAACTATGTGCCTTTCTAAATGTTACATTGTTCCCAAAATTTTCTTCCTCAAAGCCATTAACAAAAATATCTTAGCTTAACAGTAATGACAATTCTACATGCTTAAATTTCTTCTGAGGTTGGTGGTTGAATCATTAATATCCTCCAGCAGCAATTTTGGGGGAAAGTCAACCAATATTATTCTAAGTATCAGTAACACTGCCCTGTGAGGGGCATCCAAATCATATGCTATAAGAGATGTGGTGGCAATGAAGACAACAATCCGAGCTATGCTCAATAACAGCACGAGATCATCAGGACACCTGTAGCCCTTGGGGCTTTGCCTCTCCAAGGTTCATTCAGGCTTGGCTTTGTCAACTGCCTAGCTGTGTTCCATGAGTTCCAATGCTGCCTGTTGGTTCCTTGGAATGGTCCCTGACACTATTCATTGAACTAGGTTGTTCCTGGCTGGTCTCTATACAGTGAAGGCTGGGTTCAAGCTGTCTCCTTGCAATGGCCAAAGCCACATCTTTATGTGAATATTGATTAGAATCGCTCAAGTGATTGAAAATTTAGGAAGAAAACTAGTCATGGTGGAACATACCTGTAACCTAACACTAGGGAGTCTGAGATAGAATTAATGTGAATTCTAAACAAGCCAGAAATATATAGTAAAACCTAAAAACCTGTTCCAAAACCCAAGATATGCCTCACAAAAACAAAAACAAAGCAAAACACAAAAGAAAGCTTAGGGCTTTAAATTTATTACTAATAACTGCTAATCAAGTTATTAAAAATAATTTGTGTTAACTTTTTTGAAAATATCATGCTTTATTTATTTTGTCAGTTTATTTGAATATTGTCTCTGTTATAAACAATTTGCATACATTATTTGAATACATTACAATATATTCTACTCTAATTTTATTGAGCTAGACGCCAATCCAAGCACAATATCTTTTTAGATTTCTTAAGCATAGTTATGGAGTTAGTCTCCAAGTCCTGTCAATATTTCCAGCATGTATGTAGAAGGCCAGGGAAGACAGAGCTTGCCAACAATACTCTTTGTTATGTAATATCTGCCAGTCATGCCTCCTCCTATCCAGCCAACCACGGTGTTTACATTGCTGCCTCAGTGTTATTTAATCACACATTATCTCTGGTGCAGAGCTCAGCTTCTGTCCCATGAGTTTCTCTTCAACTATGACTTACCCATGACACACATATACAACAGTTAAGGTTCTATGCTGTCATATAGCTGACTAATTCCTTCCCTCTCTAGAAACACTTTCCTCCATGCCCAGTTTACTTTTCTTGCAATTAGGATTTTTCTAAATACCTTGTTCAGACTTTAACATCTCTAACACACCCAAAGGTTAAATAATCCCCACTCATTGGCCAGCACAACAGAAACAACAGACTTATACCTTGTCATCAATTTATGGAAAAGGAAAAATCTCTTTTTTCCCCTTTGTCTAGAAGGAGAAAGACAGACACATCATTTATTTTTCATATGAATCATGCAGCCATGCTTGGCTACAGCAGCTGTGGGTAAGCAAGAAAATGAAACTTTTCTTAATTTTCCCTCCTGCCTAATATTTCTTTATATTGTTAAATAATTTTGACTGCATTTGATCTCCTTTATCAAATCACCACCTGCCTTTTAGTTGTTTTTCTTTGGTTTATGTCTTGATCCACTTTTCTTTCTTTATATTTTGAACGTCACATTACTGTGTGGACTCTAGTGTCAAGGGGCATGTGTGGGTGTCCAAAGGCAACTTGCAGAGGTCAGTTCTCTATTTCTACCATGTTAATCCAGGGGTGTAAGCTTGGGCTATGAGGCTGTTGGCAAGTTTCATTACCATTGATTCATTTCGCCTGTCCACTCTCATCTTTGTGTTTCTTATGTGCTTCTTATTTCCTCTGTCAAAATTTCTTTACATGGCAAGTTTAGAAAATGTGATTTAATGAAGTCATACTACTCCCAGTGATTTGATTTTTTCTCCCTGTTTAATGTTTTAACATGTATGCTTAAACCACTTACCTTTTAAGATAACATTTACCACTCAGAATTAGAATTCATCAGAATGAATCATTTTACATATGATCCTAAATGTACTTGTTTACAAAATTATAATATGTTCCAATATTAGTGGAAAATTCTATTTATGTTTATGTGAAAACTTGATATAAATTTCACTTAAATTAAAATATCACTTAATTTGAGAGCTATTATGAAACATAGTATCAGTTTACAGTTTCGTCTTTAGAGTGAATATAAGACGCCATTCATCATTCTTTTATCTACAAATACATTTATTTCACAGCATGCAATTATTTAGAAAATATTAAGTACCTGCTTTAATTTATAAGTTTTGTACTTATTCCCAAGATAGAGACGGAGCAATGCAAGAATTGAACTGTACCTCAATAGGCATTCTTCCCAAAACTGAGGCGCATATTGCTTATTTTTATGCTGCTGTGTTAAAATACTTCGGCAAAAGGAACATAAGAAAGGACTCACCTTGATTAACACTTTGAGGTTACAGTGCATCACGGTGGGGAACTGAGTGGCAATAGTTTCACGCAGCTGATCACGTTATATCCCACTGAATTAGAAGAAAAATAAATGCCAGACCTTATCTATACTTCAGAATTTAATCCAGTCAATATCTATGCAGTTAAAATGGGTCTTTCACAGTTAAGATGGTCTTCCCACATCAATTAGTTCAATCAAGACAATTCTTTAAAGAAGTCCTCAAAGCCTGGCCTCAATTTAGCTAATTCCTTACAGATGTGCCTTAAGGCATACCTCCTGAGTTGTTATAAACTATGCTAAGTGACAAGAAACACAAACATCTTACACAGGAAACAAATTGCTTACAATAATGACAATAACTACCATATAGAAAGTTTTCTTAAGATATATCTATATCAGTACATATTTGTAATATATGTATATATATATATATTTACTTTTACAATATTACAAAAAAGATTGACTACTTGCATGTCTTACTCCAAAGTCCATATGTCATAGTGCATTGTTTCCACATCTAATTGGCACCATTCTTTTAGGTACATAAATACATACACTTATAAAGGTAAACATGTCAATTTAATAAAAGAAAATATATTCTAAGAAGAATTTTTCATGGAAATACCATATCTTCTTATCTTTACAATTTGAAGTGTCAAAATACACATACTCCAATGTGATAGCTAATAACTTCTCCCTATAGTGATAATTAAGATTGTTACCAAATAATTGTCTTTGAAATACCCTTGTAGATAGTGGAGTAAGAGAGAGACTGAATGCAGGAATCCCTTAACTGAACACAAGTATGTCATCTGGCATCAGGAACAACACCTAAAGATGGCATGATCTGAAAGTGCCTTTTTCCAGAGCTATGTAGAATAACCAGAGATGATAAAAATAGGGAATAACAGAAATTTCTAACTAGACAACTCTAAACATTTTATACTCTGCTTAATTAAAAATTTTCCTGAACACCTGTAATTTCAAGGTTGCCCAATTGTTTTTATTTACTTTTTATTTATTTTCTTAATTGTAAATAGATGAGTTTCTCCTTTTCTCCTGTTTATAGTCCCCCATTCCTTCATTCTTTCCAGTTTTTTCCCACCACACCTCCTCTCCAGATCCAATCTCTTTCTGTCTCCATTAGAAAATAATAGGCTTCTAAGATATAAGCATACATGGAAAAGTAAAATATAATAAGATTTAAAAGAAACCCCATCACATTGAGGCTAGATGAAGCAATCTAGCAGGAGGAAAAGAGCCCCAATGGCAGTCACAAGAAACAGAGACCCACTCATTCACACACTCATTCACACACTCATTCACACACTGTGTGTGTGTCTGTGTGTGTCTGTGTGTCTGTGTGTGTGTATATACAGACATACATTCATAGTGCCAACCTATGTAGGTCCTCTTTGTTGCTTTGGTCTCTGTGAGTTCATATGAACCTTGCACAGTTGATTCAGAGGTCCTTGTTCTCCTAATGTCTTCCTTCCCCTTTGGCTCCTACTCTCTTTCCCCCTCTCCTTCTGAGGTATTCCCTGAGGTCTAAAGGGAGGGATTTGATGGAGGTCATCTCACTTTAGAGCTATATATTCTAAGTGTTTTCTCTGTATATAATATCTGGCTATGGGTCTCTGTATCTGTTCCTGTGTGCTGCAGGAGAAAGCTTCTCTGACGATGACTAGATCCAGCACTGGTTTATGACTAGAGAAGAATACTCTTAAGAGTCATTTTATTTATCTATTTTTTGAAAGAACAGTAGTGTTTGCTCTTTTCCTGTGTCTCTGGGCTATATGGTTTCTAGTCTTGGTCACCCAAGCAGTTTCGGGTATGTGTTTCATCTTGTGAAATGAGCCTTAATTTAAATCAGAAATTGGTTAGCTACTGACACAAGTTCAGTGCCACCATTGCCCTAGCTTCTAGCATACCTTGCAGGCAGGACAGATTGTAGATCAAAGGTTTTGTGGCTGGATCAATGTTTACATTTCTCTTTGGGTAGCTAGCAGAGCACCTTCCCACATGAAAGATGCTAAGACATGGGGGGAAGGATCACCCTCATATATTTAAGGAAGTTTCTACTTCCCTAGCTAGTCCCAATTTTTAGTTGGGTTTGGAAGAACTTATTCAAAAATCAATAGATTACAAACTTAAAACGTTTTCTCTTATGTGAATGGCACATATAATTACCCAAAACTTATTTATAAGGGAAATATAATATTTAGAGCTATCAAATCAGGAGGTCGCTTTTGCTTCTTATGAAATGTAACAGATGACTAGATTGATTAGCCCTTCATTTATATGCTTTTTTGTGATAACCATCTGTTACTCTGAAGTAACTAGAGTTACAAAATTTTGATCAGGTTACTTTTAAGATGGTTTGTCAGAGGAAGTAAACCCAGACAAACTAAACAGAAAAACAGTAAAGTTAAATAGAAAATTCATTTCAACTTTGGTTTGACAAAAGACGGAAGACTAGTTTTGAGTAAAATGCAAAGCACTCATCAAAAGACAACGCCCTGAGTAAATGTGGAACAGAAAAGACAAAGAACTATTCCATTTGTCAGGTGAGTTTCTGAGTTCCTCTTATCTTATGTTGCTAAGAGTGAAACTGGACTCCAGACAAACGACTAACAGATTTCATGAAGGCTGAAGGTAAAGTAGACCACATCAATGATAAGCAGCTTGTGGGAATGAAGAATGGAACCACGAATGTATTAACGTCTATGTATCTTGAGACAGAACCAAATCCTCTCAGCCACCTGCAGTAATTGCAGAGAAATCTGTTGCCTGTGAAAAGAAATCAACTTAGATCTATCAAAAGAAGAAAAAAAGCAGTGCAAAAACAGACCTTGAGCCAAAATGAACATGAAAACTGAGAAATACCACACCAGGAAACTTTCTCTGACACCGAGTTTCAAGGTCTAGGGAAGAGAGGTCCTTTTTAGAAAGCTTTTGAGATATAATTACCTAAACTTTGCTTATAGTGGCACAATAACATCTTTTCTGTTCTTACATTGCCAAGAAGTTAAGTCCTAATGGATTAGACCATCAAGAGCTGAAAAGCTGATGTCTGAAGTGTTCCAAGGCTGCTCCTTCTCTTTTAGTGACTTGACTCTACTTTACCATGAGTTTCAGGTTCTCCCTTCAAAGTTTCCTTTGTCCATTGACTCCCCGATCCTTAGTTTTCTAAGTATGTGTAATGTTTAACATTTTTATAACCAACTTTATGTACATGACTTTCCTTACAAAAATTTTTCACTATGTCTGAAAAAGCTGAAGGAATAATTCTTCTTGCATTCAACAATACACTGTATATCACATTTTGATTAGGCAATGCTGTACTTTTCATTTTTCTATTTTATCCTTTACAAGAAACTGTTTTTTAAATTGTTCAATAACAAAACTAAATGCCTATTTGCCTTAATGCACTATTGTAACTTGAGTATGTAGCTGCTATTAACAAATGATTATTTGTGCAGTTCCTTGTCCACAGCTGATGAACACATGGGAACTCTCAATAATGATCCTGGCAGACTCCAGACTTAAGAGGCTCAGTTGCTTTAATAACCATGAACACATTGCCAAATTTGTTCTTTTTGTCTCAGAGCCTCTTATATATTGCAGCCTTAGAAATATTTCAACTTATTGATTTTCCCCACCCCTGCACCATCATCACTGCTACCCATAAAAACCTCTTTTACCTAATGAAGACTCACAACTCTTACTGGCCGATTTTCTCTTCTTTTCTTGGCCAGGCTAAATACTGGTACCACATATAGATTTATCTACTATAATCTAACTTTCTACTCCCCACTATGAATCTCTGCTGTGGAGGTTAACTCACTTTGATCTCTCAACTTTGATTATTATTAAATAAAATTCCAGGTCCCTTTTCTCTTTCTGTAGATTTATAAAGAGATAAAAATAGAAATATATATATGCACATATATGCATATGCCTATCTATTTTATAATGTTACATTTTGATTTTAGTAGATATAAAATATCTAGTCATATAAATATTTATTTTCTAGTAATTAATTTTGATTATAATCTAGTATTTTACACATGAATAAACAAATAAAATTTTATCAATGTAAGTTATTATTTCACCTTATCTGTGGGTTCAGAAGCAAAGAGTTATAATCTGACAGAAGACAGCTAATGCTGCAGAAATGCTTAGTCCTCAAAGTTTAGCTATGACATAGCTTGTGTAATAGTAATCTGGCCAAAGTGATGGGTCTTATAGACACAGTCATTCTTCATGACACATACAGTTTATTCTGCTTTGGGTTTCCATCAAACACAAGAACTAATACACAGGAAGAGCCAAATCAGTCTTAGTCATTAATAACATTTACTGGAACTACACACTTTGCTTTAATTAACCACAGTTCATCTCCGCTACTTCTAATGTCCAACAAAAGCCTTTTTATATCTTCCTCGAAATATTTCAACACTATTCCTTATGGTGAAATGAAATACATGCTGGCCACCGTAGGAAAATATGAGGTTAAATATGAATGTAAATGCCCCACAAATCTCATGTGAATCAGTATGAAAACAATTGTTATCCTTCCAATCATGATATGGTAAGGGCACTTATATAACCAATTGTAAAACATATTAAACATATTTTAAATGCATAAGCTTATTTAACTAAAAATATTCCTGGTAATTTCCAATGGAACTGATTGTCTTTGGGCAATGCCATCATTCACAAAGTTCTGTCAACTCTACATGACATGCTTAACTCTTTCTGAACATGGGCAAATTGTAACAGCATTATCATTACTTTGTCATTGTTTCGAAGAGGCTCACTTAATTTTAACCTTACCTGATGCATTTCTTTACCTGAAATTACTGTTTGTTTCAATGTTCATCACCAGTTGTTTGTACTATAGTTTCTAAACATACTCAATTTACTATTTCAAAGTGAATTTTTAAGTTATAGTTTTATAGCATTGGGATAATCAGGTGTTTTGCTAATTTTTACTTCTATTCAGTTAAACATAAAAACATTTATTAAATACACAATCTGTGGTTTAAGGACCTTAACTTTCAATTTTGACAGAAGAAAATCTGGTGTCATTTCGGGTTTCCTGTTCTAAATGTCCTTTCCCACCAGGATGTTTGTAATGATTCTCTGCCTCTCTCGGGCTCTCTCTTTTTGTATCTCTGTCCCTGTCTCTCTCTTTATGTATATATGTATGTATGTATGCATGTATATGTATGTATACATATATGTGTGTATGTATGGATGCATGTATATGTATATATGTATGTATACATGTATGCATGTATATGTATGTGTGTATATTTATGTATGTATGCATGCATTTATATGTATGAGTATATATGTATGTATGCATTATATGTATGTATATGTATGGATGTATATGTGTGTATGCATATGTATATGTATGTACTGTGCATGTATATGTATGCCCATTTATGTATGCATGTATGAGTGCATATGCATGTACATATATGTATGTATGTGTTTATATGTATGCATGCATGCATATATATGTGTGTACATGTATGTATGCATGTATGCATGTGTATGTATGTATATATGTATGTGTGCATGTATATATGAATATATGTGCATATATATGCATATATATGTATGTATATGTATGTATATATGTATGTATGCATGTATATGTAGTATATATGTATGTATATGTATATATGTGTATGTATGCATGTATATATATGTATATATGTATGTATGTATGCATGTATATATGTGTGTGTGTAGGTATGTATAATTCAACATCTACCAAGTACATGGATGTACAGTCATTAAATATCCTGAGATGTTAAAATCTTTCTTTTTATTGTTATTAAAAAAATTTTCCACCTCCACCCAATTCCCTCCCCATCCTCCCATCCCCCCTAACCCTCCCTCTCCAGCCCAAAGAGCAGTCAGGGTTCCCTGCCCTGTGGAATGTCC
>LOJH01062450.1:0-10858 GCA_001685095.1 Ellobius talpinus
GAAATACACTTAAGCTATTGGCTGAACAGTATTGCAATTAATACAGTTCCTGTGTGGTTATTTTGGGGCTGAGCAGCCGGAAACAAACAAGTTACCTTCTACAATAGTATCACACAGCAGGCTCTGTGATCCTCTGGCTCTTGTAATATATACTCCTGTCTCTGTGATTTTCCTTGAGTGTTGGTGTTGAACTATAGGTCTACCAAGGTGAGTCTGGTAACCCACAGTCACTTATTTTCTACATGTGGACCAGGTGTGGGTTTCTGTGATGGTCTCCATCTGCTGTGAAAGGAAGATTCTAGGAGGAGGTCTGAGAGCTGCATGTTTGTGTGGCTGGGTGATGCTAAGCACTGAAAACTGAAGGACAGTTAATACTTTAAAATTTAAGTGATGGGTTTTAGGGACATATGTTTTAATATTTTATAGTCAAGAAACAAATGCGTAACAATGAAACTCTAAGATAGAAAACAGGATAGATGTTGGTCCGGGCACGTGGACAAAGAACTAGCAACCGAGTGGCATTTCAAATAAGCTACTGAAGAAGTGATGCACTAGCATTGCTTTTCCTCAGTCAGTATCATCATGGCTTCAGGAAAGAGGTGACTGACAAGATGTGAAAACACTAATTTTAACTTAAAAGTTTCTGCCTCTGTATGTTTATTTTCTGCTTTCTTTTTGAATCATTAACAAACCTCAGCTAAATCAACAGTCTTGGAAAACCTCAAAAGACAAAGAATACACAATTGGTATAAAGCTGTTGTGGAGAGGAAGAAGCAAGAGACACTACTGCAAAATCCCGGGGAATGCTGAGCCTGCCTGAACACACCACTGCCTGCTGCTGTGCTCTCTAGCTGCTGACAAAAGTAATGAGGAAAGCTCCTTCAGCAGAAGTGAACCGGAAAGACCTTTAATGTTGAAGGGTTAAACATTGAATGCTAACAATACTGAAAAATCAAATTAAATCTCTTTTTACACTGTGCAGATTTCAATTTCTTACCAAATGTGAAGGTACTATGAAACATGTTAAAACTCCATTTCTAAAGATCATAGGTTCTACAGAATATATTGTGATGTAAATGCTCTTATTTCATTTTATTTTGAAGCTTTCATATAAGATAGTTACATGTTATTGCTTTTTACATTTCTAAATAACAGAATTAAACAGAGCATTTCAGTGTTAACTATATACCAGTAATACTGACTTGTATGTAATGATAAAATGGTGATTTTATAGAAAATTATGTCCACCAATAAATATTAAAACAACCCATTGTAGAACTACTATGGAATGTTGTTTGCATATAGATTTGATTCTAATGCTAATGTCCTACTAATTTGAATATTTACTTTATTTATAGCATTTCTGGAAATGGACCAGCATACAAAGCCCCCAGGATAGCCATGGAAAAGCAGCTCCAGCAGGGAATTTTTCCTGTTAAGAATGGCAGAAAGGTCTCCTGCATGAAGAGCACCCTTCTCCTCAAGGGAAAGACCCTCCCCAGAAGCACCATGGAGAAGCAGAGATTTGCTGCGCCTAACCGACAACAGCTGCAAGCAGACAGGAGGTGCGTGTTTGGAAACAGGATAGCACAAACGTCTTCAGATCTCGGCAGTGCAAATCACAGGACAGGAGTTTCATTTTCATTTTCAAAAACAGCTTATCTAAAATTAGAATCTTCAGCCTCAGTTTTCAGTGAGAACACAGAAGACACGCATGATTGTAACAAGTCACCTACCTATAAAGTCAAACAAACAGTAGAGGAATGCATGTGTTGCAGGTTTGCAAATGACGATTCACACCTTACTAAGGAAGAAGGTGTCATCTCACCAAGCCATCTGGAGGGCATGCTAAACAACACCTTCTCAATGAATTCTAAAATGTCACAAAACAAAAATGAATCTCTTAATGAGATACTGAAAGATTCATCAGGCATTCATGCCTCTTTCTCTAGGTCTAACCTCCATCTTTCAGAAAGAAATTTTACTCTTTCCAGCAGAGAGAAAGAAATTAGGAATGCATTGAAGGACACTTCAGAAAACTGCATTAATCACCCACGGCAAGCAAATGAATCCTCCAGTCAACTACATGTTCGCAAACACAGTGATAACCATTGGTGCGAAAGTATGGACAAGTTTTCACCTTCAGGGCCAAGGGAACAAAAAAGCAGAGCACATCTGAAACCTATCTCCAGAATGGAAGCCAGAGCAAAGGCTTCAGATGAAGCAGAAAGAGTTAGCAACAGTGTGCAGAGACTTTGCCGAGAAGGCTGTCCACGTGATCTGAAGTCCAATCCATTGCCTTTCCTCCATGTACAGAGCAAGGATGGCCTCACCACTCTACAGTGGCCTACAGAGCTCCTGTTCTTTACCAGAACAGAGCCTTGTATATCTTACGGCTGTAATCCACTATATTTTGACTTCAAACTTTCATGCAACACAAAGGATGAGCATAATTCAGAGAATATAAAAAAAGGATTGGAGAAGGAGCCTTTGGAAATGAAGCGAAAAACAGAGAGTCAAGTCTCGGGTTTAATGAAAGAACAGCAAGAATTGACCCAAGATAATCAATCCCCGAAGCCAAAGATGATTATAGCTAACCCAGATTGGGAAAAGTTCCAGAGAAAATACAATTTGTACTACAATGATTCTGATTCTAGTATGAGTGAACATGATAGTGTGAGAGACTTGGATATGAAAAGTCCTGAAGTGCCCGCCTACCTTAATCTGTCTCTAAAAGATGGCGTGAGAAAGGATAATGCTGATGATACTGAATTCAAGGGACCTTCAAATGTCCACGGGCAGAGCTGCAAAAGGACAGTTCTAAACAATGCTCAGGACCGGCCTTCATGCTCGCCTCCCATCTCTCGGACTAAAACACACAAGAGGAATCCCTGCACTCCACATTCAGAGGTTGAAGAACAAAACCAGTGTACCTGGAATTTTAGTCCTTGTGCATCAGAGAAACACGGGGAGCATGAGAAGGATCTCAGCGAGAGTTTAAATAGCTGCAGCATAGGCCTGGGCAACAAGGCTTCTACAAGTGGAAAACAAAGCTATGGCAGACTTTCTCCAAAGCTACCTCTGAGTAACCATGCCAGACCTCGGGATGAATCTCCCAGAAACGTGGCCAGCTGGAGAAGCATGTGCTCAAGTCATCGGTCCAATGTCAGCAGTCATTTGCTCTACGTTTGCAAAGCAGAATGTGACTCAAATGAAAGACACATATGGAAACACCGAAAGCACAATTGCTTCTGCTTGTCTGATGTCCCAATAAGTAGTAACTGTCCTCAGCTAGAAACCCAGAAAGGCAGGAATGGTAAACTCTGTGAATCATTTAAAACTAAAAAACAATCAAAACACAGTAGCTGTCATTGCAGAGAAAGATGTAAACTGGGTAAAAATCAACAATTTGCAGGGTCGAAACCCACAAGAGTTTTCAATTGTGATTCCAGTTCACTGGTTTCGCTTGATAGAAACAGTGAAAAACCCTTTAATGGCCCAGGACCTCAGCACAGCAAATCAGGCTCATATTTGAGACAGAGAGCTTACTGCTTAAACAAAAACAAGAGAAGTCAAAAGCCTTTGACCAGCCTTCACAATAGTGATGTGGGAAAAGTCAAGTGCAGGCAATGCAACCGGAGCACTCTCAACTACCTTCTTAGGAGCTGTGGAGGTAGCCCTTCAGAAACCACACAGTCAAACATTTTGGATGGAGAAGGACCTTCCCTGACAGCAAAGTGTCTTTTAGAAAGAATAAAAGCCAAGAAGTGTCAGGAGCAAGCAACTAAGTTTGAGGTTTCTTCAAACAGTTGTTTAAAAGAATCAGAGACTCATTCACAGATCCAACCCACAGCTCAACCTGGACCACCAAGCTGCAATAGAACAGCATTGCCTTTTTCAGAGAAGAGACAACTGGGCAAAAGGAGAAATGACAAAGACAGTATAACTTATAAGACTTCTGACAAAGACACAGTCAGAAGCCCACAAAAGAATAATTTTACTGTATTCACAGATGCTCAATGTGATAACAATCTCTCCAAAGGCATAAATCACGCAGTAACAGACTCCCAGTCTCCAAGCAGAAAAAAGAACCAGACAACGAAAGAGCAATCTAAATCTTCAATTAGTGAAGTCCAGCCTTTCCTTCAAAGCTGTGACTCAGTACCAAATCATTTCCTTGGTGCTTTTCCATCTAATAGATATACTGGTGTGACTGTTTCAACAGAGACCAAAGAGGACCAGATAAATCTAGACTTACAAGATGTAAGTGTGTCTATGAATCATGTAGAGGGGTATATAAACTCTTACTATGACAGAACTATGCAGAAGCATGACAAAGTGGAAGATGAATTGGAAGGGTGTCCCAAGTCTCTCTCCCCACCTTTAGTTCATCAGCCCATAACATTTTCTCCTGATGAAATAGACAAGTACAAGCTCCTCCAGCTACAGGCCCAGCAGCATATGCAGAAACAGCTCCTGCCGAAGCATCTCCGAGTTGTTCCTGCCGCAGGGCCCACTGCCTTCTCCCCGCCCTCAGCTGTGCAGACGGTTCCGGTCCACCAGCACACAGCCATCACCACCATCCATCACACCTTCCTACAGCACTTCGCTGTTTCTGCTTCCATCAGCTCACACGGCAGCCCCCTCCCGATGGCTCCTCTCCACCCACTCCCACAGCCACATTTCAGCCCTCTTCCATTTTCAACCATGGCTCCAACCATTATCCCTGCTCATCCTACTTTCCTAGGACATCCCCTGCACTTGGTCACTGCTGCCCCTTTTCACCCGCCACATATAGCATTTCAGGCTCTGCCTCCTGCAGCGTTTATACCCACATTGTTTGGTCCTCATTTAAATACAGCCACAACTTCTCTCTTCCATTTGAACCCTTTAATCCAACCAGTGCTGCAAGGGCAAGATCTTTACCGTCATGCTTGTTCCAACCAGATGCAGCAGTTAAATAGTGTGAAAGAGGCCTTAAATATGTCAGTCCATTTGAACTGATAGCTATTACAGCTCATCTTTGAATAAATAATGCCAATCGTCACTACCTGCAATGCAATGTATTAATATCATGTGTCCCATTATTATAAGATTTAAAACAATGGTGCCGGGTCCAAATGTAATTCACATATAAATATAAACTGAATTATCATACTAGAAATGGGACCATTCTAAGAACTTGTGCTGGCAAAAATAATAGAGCAAATTAAAAATAATTTTATGGAAGGAAATTCTAGGAAGCGTTAAAGAATGGTTTGAAATAAGTTGTTAATTAATACTAAAATTGGTAAAAGAAAACATTCTGGCACATCGTACACATGAAGGAAGAATAGAATGCTATGTTTGCCATCTTTGATGTGTGAATGATGGATGAATGTGGATTTCAGTTTTATTTGTCAGATAATATTAAAATGTCAATTAAATGAACCAACGATTAAGAATAATTTCTTTTGACATATTTTTCATGGAACTTAAGAAATATTCTGATTAATGCAAGCTGAAAACAAGTACACAAACTCACTTTACAATTAATGGATTTCTGTGAGAGATCATTTTCTTCAAGTCATATATAACTATATCAAGATCATCTTGTATGAATCAATAGCATCAGGAATTAAGAATGTTTAAATTCCATATTAGAAAGCATACAAAAGATGCTATTAGTATTTGATAATGCAAAATGAAATATCCATACAGTAACATATTACACATATTGGTAATTATTTCAAATATAATAAAAGCTAAAAAATCAAGTTATTTACTACTCAGAAATTTCTTTGTGGTCAGGAATAAGAAGGACGAGGCTTAGAAATGATGAATTTTATGAGGGTAAGCCAAGTTATCAAATATGGAATTTCAAATATTCATTCAAAAGCCTTCCTGGCTCATAGAATTTTCACTTCTTGTATTGTTTGTGAACTGTCATCTATTTGGTATATGATTTAATATCCTTATAATTATAAAAGTATTACCCATATTTCCTGTAACAATGGGTTTCCAGAAAGTAAAACTCACAGAGCAGGAGGTGGCCTATCTCTAGTGATGAGGTGAAGATGGAACCTTTGGCACACTGGTATAAAATATGGCCCTTACTCAGCCCTGGGGGAGGACATCTGCATTCACTGAATACATGCATTTGACTTCCTGTAGGTGAAACACTTAGCCCACTTTCTTGTTCCTCACATCTGCAGAGATCAACATTACCATTCTTCAAGCCATCAGTGCAACTGAAAATTAAATAGTTGGTTTTTGTCTGAAGAGACAAACAGAAGGGGAAGAAAAAAATAAATAAATAAATGTGAAATGTTGACATGAAGAACAAACATACTTACCAAAGTAATGTCAAACATTTGTGTATGGGGGCTTTTATTGGAATATAGAAGGCACAGAGGCTGGCCTATTTAAATGGAATAGAAAAAGAAAGACATTTACCAAATAGCAAGAAGTCCCATACTTTTTATAATTTCACAAAAGTAACTATTAAGGGTAGTGCATTTTGGGTAAATCATATTAAAAAGAAAAGAGTGAAGATATTATTATAAAGATAGATAATAACTTGCCCAAAATATCAAAATATAGTGTGGATAATTAGTTCTTCAATCAGGTTATAAAGATGGCATAAGGCTAAGAGAGAATGATCCCCAACAGTCACTAGAAGTCTTATTACAGAAAATACAGAGCATTTGATTAACGTTTAAATTGCCTTAGAGACAATCTAGAAGCTCAGAAGGTTAAACCAGGGGAGTTTTCTGCTGGACCCTTAGATAAATCAATGTAAGTGGATAGTTTGGAAATGACTGCTCCATCTTGCACTAGAAACGATTAAAGTGCTCCGTGAATAATCCACCTCATACAACAGAAAGAAGGTGTTGCTCTTAAACAAAAATAACTTGTATTCCAAGGTGACAAGCCGTAAAACCTAATCCATCATATTAGGAGAAGGTACAATGAGATCAGCAGTCTCTCCTGATTTCTGTTTCCATTTTCCTTTAGAGGAAGGCATCCTTGAAAAGCTAAAGCAGAAAGAATTCTAAGCTTATTCTGAATTCTAAATTAGAACCATTACAAACACAGTTTTATGGATTATACTTTTAGTATTACTTCCATCAAATTATTTGATAATTGATTTGAGCAATTTTCTATTAAATGACAAATTTATTGGATAAGTTTTGTTGTGAGTTCACCCTTGACACTTAAGTCATTGTGCTTTGTTTTATATCTGTCCAAGAACCAAGATTAAATTAAAGACAAATATTGTAGAGACAGGCTGTAAAATATTTATACCTAGGTCCACATGTGGGCACATGAACACACGAATGTGTCTATATATTTTATCCCCAAGACTCAAAGCCATTCCGCCATCATATGGGCTCAATGAATTCAGGCATGATTCAAGAAAGGAAGCAGTTTGTGCGAAGCCATGACAAGTAGGTAAAGTTTATTCTCTTAATCACTGTCAAATTTTTCCAAAAAAATGCAGTGCGGCTATAAAATCTGTTCACTAATATGATTTTTGAGTACACCTTCATACATGTTTTATGTATATAATGAAATATCAGAGGTGATTACACAGTAGGGAGTGATTTACAAAGTTTCTAATTCTGAGGCTTTGATCCCTCATCACCTGGAGGGAGACATTTGTCAGAATGATCTGATATTTCTTTCTCATAGAAAATGGATTTGACTGTGCCTACATTGTTCAGTCTCTGTCAGGTCTTCATGGAATCTCTGTTATCACTGGGTAGCAGCACATTTCAAAAGAACTAATCCACAAAAGTTCCTCATTAAATGGAATTTCTATCCATCAGACTTCTCGGGATCATATTCCAAGGCCTTGCTGTCTTCTTACATGAAGTTTTTCTGTAGAAACACGCACAGCAACAATGCAATTTTCTGGAATTGTAATAACACTTTGAAGTTTTATCTAAACACATCCTGCTCTCTAAGCATTCAAAACAGTTACTGGAGATACAAAGATGGTTTGTAAATGGGAATGACACAATTATTCCAGGATTCAAGATGAAAATATAGGAAACGCCCTCCCAGGCTGCTATTAGAGGCGAGTGTGACACTTGCTGGGATGGCATTGACAACAGTAACCAACTACACTACAGCACAGTACTCCACATCTTTTCCCAAAATATTCCCTAGGATTTTTAAAGATGATTGTGAAATATTCTGAAGAAAAACTTGGACATATCAGATCCAGCTTTCTAAAACCAAAATTTAAAGACTGATATCTCACTTGTCTAGTGTTTGTGTAAGCAGCTAGTAAGTCTAATTGTTCCCTGCCTCAGCAAGGTTATGGGAGAGTTTTAAGTTAGGTTCCTTGAAATAGACGAACTCCTAAAGCAGACTGTTCTCTCATCCATGAACAGGCACATTGGTGAAAGTAGTTGGTGACAAGTTCCATACAGGGGTCAGGGGAATGTATAACTGCCCTTTCTGTCTCAGGCAGAAACCACATCAGTAGGATGGAAGTTTTGAAATGGGAGTTCTTCCTGCCAGGAAGCATAGATCAGAGGATTTTCAAAAGCTATCATTTCATTCCAGCAAAAAATATTATCCACTTCTGCTATTACATAGATACTTGAGTATGAGTATTGTACTTTGGGGGCTTAAGCTGTATTGAAAATGGAAACAATGGACAAATGGGTTAGGTTTAGAATAAGCCACTGTAAGAGATAAGCTAAAAGGTCTTTTTCATTTTCTGAGATTATACACAAGAGGAAACACTTCCAGTCCAATTTTTTAATTCCTTTCTCAAAGTCGCTTCTTATTTTTGCAACTTACCACCTCTCTTAACTAACACAATCAAGAACACCTAGCTAGAAACAAACAAACAAAAGGCAGGAAGTCAGGAAAAAATGCAAAATGTATGAATGCATATGTACATTTGTTTGTGTGTGTATTCTTAATCTACTTTTTATTCTTAAGTTGTAAAGCTTAGTCTTTGTTGAAAATAGAAAGTTTATTACAGTGTATTCTTTTTAAAAAAATCACATATTGAGACAAATTCAAGAAGAGATTTCTAATCTTGTGCAAAAGGATCATTTACTTTGATGTGTGAGAGATTTAAAAATATTTGAAATGTAGATTGATTCTGTCTCTGTCTATAGTAAGTTCCCGCTTATTGAATCGTATGGTACTGAATTTAAATGAAACTGAATGATGATATAAAATATTGTCTAAGCCAGTCATTTTATTGTGTGTTCTCTGTTCCAGGCAATTTGATTATACTGTGGCTAAGTAAATTGCACTACCGTACATACAAAGCAGCTTTCTTTAGTCAATAAATTACTTGGACTGTTGTTTGATGCAATAATATTTTTTTCAATAAAATGCTTAATGGTATAGGTATATTAGTCATGTATTTATAACAAAAATTGCACCAAAATATAAGGATTAAATCAAATATGAAATGGTGTGAAAGTATTTTGCATTTTACACTGTTGGATCATAATGCATTTAACATTTTATTTATTACTGTATATTTATAGTATATATTTAAATGTTTGGATTTCTTAGACTAATTCTTACCATTTGAGTGTTATCAAATAAAGCTGTTTCCTCAAACTTAAAATAAATATCACTTAAAAAATTCTAGACATGTATTTGGTGCCAAAACCTAATACAGATACTATATAATGTCCTATATTTTCTTTAAAAATGTAATCCAACAATTTGTAATGATTTAACAATACTATAGCTTTCAAAATGTATTCTCTAACAATATAATACAGTGATTTTTAGTACATGTATAATTATTGTTATGTGAATTCTGAAATATTTTAATTAAAAACTTTAATTTTATCTCCAAATAATAATTCTGAGAACTTTGACTTTCTAAGTAATATTTTTAATTAAATATGATGAATACTGTTAGAATTAATTTGAGATTCCATTTAAATATTATTAATTATTTACAGATTTAAAAATTTTTGACTATATATCTTTTAGGACATCTCTAAGGACCTTCATTTCCTAATTCATACTATGATATTTCTGCCCTCTCGTACCAAGTGTGCTTAGAATCGGCTATTCATGGTTTATTTTTATTTCTTCTTCTCCTCCTCCTCCTCCTCCCCTCCTCCTCCTCCTCCTTCTCCTCCTCCTTCTTCATCTTCTTCCTCCTTCTTCTCCATCTGCCATTCCTTCTCCTTCCCCAGATCTTTATTCTAATTAGATTCAAACTGCCCATCCCCCTGCTTTTACTTACCAAATTCAGGGACTGTGGATGGGTGTAAGCATTTCTAGTTGCTCTTGTTCTTGAACCACATCAATGCCACCCTTTCTGTTACTGTTCAATCAGCTTTAATATGAAAACCACACACTTCTGAATTTTCATTTCTTTTTCTGTTCTTATAGCTATATTAATAGAAATAGAAATCTGCAATGTACTCTGCCTTAGTCCAACTTTTAAGTAAAGAAATATTTCAGATGTCAAATGTCTGCTAGACTTCAAGTCTAGGTTCTCTACTTTTATGATAAACTATTCAGTCAAGCAATTGAAGTAATCAAAAGTTACTGTTTCCCAGAAATTTAACACAGACAACTACATGGGAGTTACAAAAAGTGGGGCCCTTTGTTTGTCCCAGCTGCCAGGCTACCTTACACCCAAAATAACCACACAGAATCTGTATTAATTTAAACACTGCCTGACCCATTAGCTCTAACTTCCTATTGGCTAACTCTTAAATCTTGACTTAGCCCATTTATATTAATCTATGTATCGCCATGTGGCAGGGGCTTACTGAAGATTCTTTTTTTCTCTCTTAACATTTTATTTCTTTTCTTTTTTATCCACAGGTTATTTTATTTTATTTTTTATTAAAAATTTTCACCTCCTCCCCTC
>LOJH01062451.1:233-11091 GCA_001685095.1 Ellobius talpinus
CTGACTTCTCAGTGGAAACCATGAAAGCCAGAAGGTCTTGGATAGATGTGCTGTGGACACTAAGAGACCATGAATGCAAGCCCAGACTACTATACCCAGCAAAGCTTGCATTCACCACTGATGGAGAAAACAAGATATTCCAGGAAAAAAAAGATTTAAACAATATGTAGCCACAAACCCAGCATTACAGAAAATGCTAGAAGGAAAATCACAAACCAAGGAAGCCAAGAACACCCATAATAACATAAGCATCTGACAACCCTTCATCAGCACAACTCAAAGAAGGGAAGCACACAAACACTACCATCAAATCTCATTCTTTTGATGAGGTAAAAAAAATACTATTTTTTGTAATGATTTTGAATTAAATTTTAGACTTTAACCAGTTATAACAGAAATCATATGTTTTAAGAAGTAAGAAATCCACAGATGTGAAAATGCATTTCTTTTAGTTTCAATATGCAGATATGCATAAAACTAAGTGAAAGGGAAGGACTGTTAGGGGAGGATTAAGACCTGATTCCCAGTTCTGATACTGAAACCTACTGGTAATAATTTCACATTGCAGTGACTTTTCCTAAAAAGTTATCCCCTGGGACAGACTGCTACAGAAGACTATTAAAAAGCATGAGCCATAAAAAATTAACTTAGTAGAGTGCCTTTTGAAGGTGTTCCTAATATCTGGAATTTCATGAATTTTCCACAGGATTCTTTTGAGTCATCTACTGCTTCTTTAGTCACCACCAGGTGTATAAAATTTTTTGGAGAATGACAGTTCTCATCACCCATTTCTATGCAATATGATATAAAAAAGAGAAAATCCATTCAAAATTTAGCACATAGAATTAGATTAATTATACCTAATGACAATATTTCAGGATCCTGCAAGATTATTGAAAGTTTAAAAGTTTAAACTGTGTGAAGATACTAATCCTGTTTTAATATTTATTTTATTCCTGTGATAAAATATCAGAAATAAGCACCTAAAAAGGCTTACTTGGTTTGCTTCTTCAGGTATATTATTTCACCCTGGGAAAATCACAGCAAAAAGATTTTGTTAGCTGTTTACATCACATCTACTACCAGAAAGCCTAGAACATTGAATGATAGTATTCAGGACTGTTTCTTCTTTTTATGCAGTCTAGTAGTCGGGGTGAGTCAGTACAACTCAATTACTCTAAGTAAGATATTCCATTCCAGATATATCCAGAGGCAAATAAAATAAAATAATCACTATTAGCAACTTGAATCCTAAATGTTTGTACATTGTGCCAAGTAGAAAATCATTAATAATCACCACAAATCTGCTTTTTATTTACTTGTCATCCATATATACCACTTTAAGTCATACCTACCATCACTTACTCCTGTTGTCTTGTTATCAAATTGAAAAAAAAATCTTATTTCTATTAGTAATGCTTCCAAAATTTCCCTATGCTTTTTGAAAAGAATAGTGTAGGGATTTAATTGTTTCAATATCAGCACACAGAAGCTGAAGTGATGTGGATGAAGGAGACCTGGATTCATCTTTATCTACTAGCAGAGTTTGATAAATATGTGCACGTGTATCTAGTCCTGAAATCATGAAAGATGCATTATTGACAGTGCCACATGTTTCTGCTTCATAGTTTCAGAATGACATTGAGATCAGGTAATATGACACATTTTTAGACCTTTTGTAAGAGATCCCAGAACACATATACCTTGGAGTTGTAACCATGAAGCCCATGTTCTAAAAGAGAAAACAGGAACTGAAGATGCCAAGATCATGAACAACTGAAAAATAAAGCTACCATCTCAGTATTTATCCAGCCCAAAGATAGGCTATTTTTGTTCCAGTTGACAGAACTCCTGGAGTGATCTACCTAAGACATTTAGAGTCCAAATAACTCCAGCATGTGTTCCAGATGCTGGATATGGAGTTGCTAGATTTTGACATTTAGAAGTTTGGCTTCAGTTTTGTTTTGCTCCAACTTTTCCTTGTTATACCACCATTAATCTCTTTAGGAATGTTTGTTTCTTGTTCCACTCTGAAATTGAATAGTACAGTCATCTACTATCTAAAATTTCTCTCCTCATTCTCATCTTACAACAGATTGAAACATTACGCCCTGGTTGTGGTTAACGGTTTTCTCGTGTATAGTCCTAAATTTATTCATAGTCTTTCCACAGGTCATGGCCGAAAGACTAAGTATCACCCAGTCATGTTTTCATATCAATGCTCCCAACTACTCTGAGATAATTTCTGTTAGTTACTATTATTTTGGCTTTGACAAAAATAACCTGGTAACAATTTAAGCGGCAGAATTGTATATTTTGGTCAAGATTTCAAGGGTATAGTCCATTATTGAGGAAATCCTAGAAACAGTAGATTGATGTAGCTACTCAAGTGGCATCCACAGAGTCATAATTTTGTACTCTGTTCCTTTCTCCTTTACTTCAGTCTACAAGTTAAGGCAGATCTTCCCATCTCAACTTACTGAATCTAGACAATCTTTAGCAATCCTAAGCACAGGCTTGACTCTTGCTCAGTTCCAGATAATGGTCCATCAATAATTGATATTAACCATGCTGTAATCAAACCTCTGCCCATTTTCAGTATACTGAATTATGCAGAGAATATTGGTAAACTTAAAGATTAGAAAGACATAATTTCATGAATTGGTTATAGAAGTTCTCACCTCAAAAACACTATTAGCACATAAACTGGATTTTGTCTTACTTGGTTAAAATATTTGAAATAGCACAGTTAGGTTTAAGCTTATCCTTAAAATACTTTTAATAAAGAAAATTTCCAATGCCTTTTCAGCACTATCATAGGGGAAAATTTTCCCAATTAATAGAATCATAATATTCTGAAAAGTTTTGACACAAGTGGCTGCTAATTACAAATATGAAAGTCAACTAAATTTAAAAATTTGAATATTTAGTTAGCAGCTTTATAGTTTCTTCATCCTTTTCCTCTGAAACTACAGATTAAGTCAAAATATTTCTCCAAATTAACTCAAACTACAGAAATCACTGTTTTCAGACCTCACTGTAAACCTTTGCTAAATGTATCAGTGCAAAATTCTCTAGATAAAACGTCTGGCACTCTATTTGTAATCACCCAATACATTGGTAGAAAATTAATCAAAATATTTTTAAAACTGAATGGATAGGTTGAGATTTTCCTAGCATTTACTATCATGCTTTGATAAGGAAAGAAAACCAAATCAGAGGATGATATGTTGACACACATCTGGATGCACTGGGAAATAAATCACAAGCAAAGCAGGAAGTAGCTACAAATTTCTAAAAGATTCAGTGCAAATTTTATTTAAAATAATATTGGGAAAAATTAGAATTTTTCCAAAGTAAACAAAAGCAAAGAGTTCATTAAGGGAACAGAGAATATAAGGTAAAAGTACATAGTTGAATGCATCCTGATACTTTGTTAGGGTTTAGTAAATATGTGTATCACTGAGTTGAAATATATTGTTCTTATCTTGATAGATTAGACTCACAGGAAGGTATTAAGAATGGAAATGAAGACAGATGTTTTGGAAAATCATAAGCCAAAAATAACATTATTTTGTCAGTGTTTTAGATTTACTGACAGTATTTGAAAGTGGTTCAAGGGGAGTTTTAGACTTTGGCAAGATATATCTGTATATTCTTGTGACTCAAGGACAAAGGTTTCAAGACTGAATAATATGGCAAAACAATGAATATTTGTGTCATGAGTATTGTCTTGTATTTCCTTATGGTTCCTTTACCTGTGCGGTTATCTTTAATCCTGGATACTTTCTGAGAATCTCTTCTTCAGTATGCTGATCTTTCCCTGTGTTGCCCTAATTTTGCTGTTGAGCCTTGTCGTGTATATTTTCCTAACAGATATGAAAAAAAAAAACTTCTGTTCATTCAGATAGGACAGTGGAGTTACACCAAAGAAACAATTCAATTCAAATCTAGCTTAATGAAGCAATGAATATATTACTATAATTTACATTAACATGGTTATTTCCAAGTCATTTTTGCCACCCAATAACTTTAATTTCTGCTGGTTGCCCACATGTGCATAGATGAAGGGCAATTACAGTAGTATGAATAACATCACCAACTATAAATTTGAAGAAAATATCTTCCCACCACCCAAAAATATTAATTACCTCTTGTCCTTCTGGGAGTAGTGGGACTTCACAAGTTTCTACCTCAGACATGATGGAATGTTGAATGCCCCAACCTGGCACAGTTCATAATTATCCCAGCATAAAAAATCCAGAATTCTAAGGATTTTACAGAAATTCTTAATATATATTTTAGCGTGAATTAAATAGATCAATCTTAATGCAGTTCTAGATATCTTCTGGAAAAAGCTATGTATAATAAAACAAATAGATCAAAAGCCTTCCATATCTGTTTCTGAATTTAAAAAGTTTCAAATTAATAAATAGCTATTTCTACTACTTGGCATAATATTCCATTGTATTTATTAGGCAATTTAATATACTCTGTCCATTAATTAAAATGTTATAAATGTGAGTTTATTATTTTACTTACACTTTTGATTCTAAAATTCTATAGATAAATCTATAATGTATTTTCATTAAGGTGAATACTTTTACCAATTTTTATATGAGACATAAACAAAATTAATGTTGCAAACATTAATTTGCATTATGTCTGTCACCTCTAAGTTCAGATTCAAAACAAATAAAGTTGACTAAAACAATTGCAATTCTCCTTTTCAGATCTGTTTGAAGTCCTAAGGTATGAAATAATTTTCTCAAGGTGACATTGCTCGTATGACACAGTTTCAGATAGTGATACAGATTCTTTGATTTGGTTGCTTCTTCACTATTACATCCTGAAACTTGTTAGATTGGGAATTTTATAAACACCATTTATGTTTACAATTGTTTCCCCCTTAGTGTTCTCTATGTGATGATATTTATAATATACATGCGATTATTCATAACTGTGAACACTCCAGACAGTAGCCAAATTTATTTACAAAAAAGTGTCTTTGAAACAAACATGCATCTGTAGGTTTGCTGTACTGTATGTATTCCCAAAGCGACTAAGTGGATGTGCAGAGGGCTGATCCCAGGCTTTCAACTACTACATATTGTCTTTCTTTTCTCTGCTTATCTCCTGTGGGCCCTCAAGAAACAAAGTTTGGGGCTGAAGGATTAGCCTCAGCAGATCCACTTATTTGATTAGTGTCCTGCCTGCTCTGCTCTTCCTCGGGTTCATTGATCAATATGATTGCATTTGTTGTCCTCTGCTGGCCCAGCCAGGCGGAGGAAAGGGATCGTTTGCTGAGAAGTGCGTCCTCAGGGCAGGCCTGTGTCTGAGAATGCACAGTCCACTGGCTATTTTGCTATGGTGTCCAGTAATAAAAATAATAAAATGAGGGAAATGGCCCCACTGTTGGAAGGAAATACCGTTCGACTCAGATTCGCAGCCAGTAAACTTGGACTTTGACACAGCTAGTGAACTGTGTTTGATGACAAAATAGTCTCCGCAAAGGTGAGGCAGATGATCCATAGCTTGAGGAATTTTAAAGTGGTACAATCACAGCCTAACACAGGAGAAAATGGGACAAAATGCTCTACCAAAATAGCCATTTGTGAGTGTGCAGCTTGAACTTTATCATCTGTAACTCAAAGGGCTTGCATGCAAATTCTAAAGAGAACACCAATTCATGTCTCCTGAGAGTTTATAGATAAACCTGTTACAGCTTTGTTGAATCACTATGGACATATATCTTTCACCTTAATAAATTATTTCAAAATTTTTAATGTGTAAAATGATGATAAAAGCAGGGTTCATAATTAATAATCACAATAAATTCCCAATTAAAAGTGTTTTGATTCTCATGCAGCAGGCTTTGGGGCTAAGTTCCAAGCATTTAATTCTAGTTACTTACAGCTGCCTGTAACTCCACTTGCGGGACATACAATGATCACTTTTAACCTCTCCGACATGGAGGAATGTTGTATGAGGCTCCATGGTAAAATATAAAATAATAAAAATGGGTTAATTTTAGATGTAAAAGCTAGCTAGCAATACGCTTAAGCTATGGGCCAAACAGTATTGCAAATAATATAGATTCTGTGTTGTTATTTGGGTCTGAGCTGCTGGGTGGTCGGGAAATGAACTAGCAGCCTCACACAACAAAGTAATATAGTTAAAATTATCAACTAGTATTTAGTTCACTTGAGAGAAAAACAGATGAAATTTTATGTTTATTTCCTCAAAATAAAAATATAGTTTAAGCTTACATTCACAGGAAAATCAAAGCCTGGACAAACAAAAAGAGAGTGTCTTCCTTTTTGAAATTTTTATGTAGCTTCATAATATAACAAAATGAATAAGTCACTAATTGATTTTGGTTTTTACAAATGAAAATTTGTATTTAATGGTCCTGCTAATTAAATAAGTAAAATTTAAATAAAGACATACTGCATGCTAACAGGAATAATAATTAGTTCTATTACAAAACTTTATTAACCTTTTCTTTCCATATTTTCATAATAAAACTTTTCAGTTGAAATTATTCTAGAACACATTATATTAGCAAATCCATGCAAAGCATGATTTAAAATGGCCTTAATATGTCATACTGCTTTCTATAGTGAACCACTACAAGTGGGTCATAGTGGTAAAGCTTGAACCATCTGTGAGGCACCTGGCAGTATGACCAGGATGGATCCCAGTTGCGTGAAGTTGTTCATTGGAGCCCATTCCCTATGGTGGAATGCCATGCTCAGTCTTAATGCAGGGGGAAGAGGGCTGGTCCTTACCCAACTTAATGTGCCAGATTGGTTGACTTTCCACAGTAGGCCTTACCAGCTGGGAAGAGTGGAAGGGGAGAGGTCTGGGAAGAGAAGGCCCTGGCTTTGGGAAAAGAGGTAGGGGAATAACTTTGGGGGAAAACAAAGAACAACCATAGATGCTTGATTCATGATAGTGTGAGTTAGCTTATATTTCAAAACACAATTCCTTCTCAAGAGCATCCATTTCAGAATGTACTTTTATATACAATATAATTTCAAATGAAATGTTATGTTTGAAGTCTTTGTTACATATGAACAAATATCTTTTGAGCAACAAATGTTTTCTTATCTGCTATTTACAGTAGAGTTTCAACTTACTATATCTTATTTAGAAAAAGCTTCAAGAAGAAATTATAGAGCAATAATGATACAAAATTTATTATTTCTTCTATTCTGCTTTTCAGATTCTTTGTTCCACTGAAACTTAATCATACCAGTCAAATTTTACATATTCAAATTGTTATTCAATGTGAAAATGATGCTTGAAAATTATGAAATATAAATAAAACTATAGCAAATTTTCTTATTCCTTTTATATCAGTGTGAAAGATCTGATGACATTTCTTAAGATCTAGCTAATTTAGCAAATATATTAAAGCAATAGACTTTTGGATTCTGTTTTTTTTTTCCTGGCATAAGGAAAGGGAGTTGAAAACAACTCATTCAATTTTTATAGTGCTTTAAAAATCTTTATATAAGCATACTCCTACATGCATATCAAAGTATACAGCTCATTGAATTTTTAAGAAAATGAGTGAATGAATGTAATAATCACATGGGCCAAGAAACATGATTAATCAGCATCCACCAAAGTCTCTTGTGCTGCTGTCCTGCTCCTACAGCATGACTGATCAGCATCCACCAACGTCTCTGGTGCTGCCTTACTGCTCCTATGGCAGCAGCTCACTCCTACCCACTTCTGTGCAAGAATAGCTTTCCTTCTTATTCCAATTGTTTCCACTTAAGATACTGTAAGTAATATATTTACAGTATCCACTACTATACTTTCTCCATATCTAAGACAATTGGGTAGGCTTACAATTTGGGGAAAAATATTTGTTGCCATAAATACCATCCTCCAAAAGCATTTTTACAAAATTGAATAGAAGAATTTATTGTATAGATCTCCAATGATGTGAAAGAATTTCTTTTTTTCAACTACAATTCCAAATAAGTTTTAATATTCAAATTATACAGCTTTCCTCTATCCTTCATTGGGAACATGTTTACAATCTGAAAAGAAGACAATATTTTACTGTTTTAATATTTTAACTAATCAGGGTGATGGCTCAGTGAGAAATGTGTATGGTATGCAAGGCTGGTAGCCTAAACTTGACCACCGTATGCAGAGAGCCAAATTTCCAACCCACTATGTTGTTTCATGGTCTCCACATATATGTCAGGCTTAAAACCCCAAAATCATATCACACATACAGACAACAGATCAAATAAATCTCATTGATATTATATTATCTGGCATCTCTGGATAATTCCCTTAGAAGGAAGTACTGCAAGATGAAGTGACAAATGAATAAGTGATGGGTACATGAGGATGCGTGGAACTTCAAATAATATATACTTACCTATAGGATACCTATATACAGATGTGAAATATACAGTTGATTACTAATTGTCCTACATTGTTACATCTCTACCAGTTCGATGAAAATGTTGCTTTGAATATATATATTCGGTATTTAATGTTTCTTATACTCTATTATATTAAGCCTTTTAACAGTAACCTTGTTAAAATGTGTTGATAACATAGTAAATATCAGGGTACAGCATCTGTCTTTGGACATATTCTCAAGAGACTGATAGATGAGGATTATTAGTTCAATGTATCCATAAATAATTATTGATTACTAGATGGAAAGCAAATAACATCTCAAGGGACTTTGTGAAAAATCAAATCTTTAACCAAATAAATTTTAACTCATGAGTGTTTTTTCTCCTATAAGTGTTCATTCCTGTAATCCAGGTATTGAGGCATTTAAAGGCTTACAGAGTTTTCCTTCACCATGAATGGGTTCATGTGATAGGCAGCAAGCATGTAGAATTGAAGTTAGAGAAATAAATTCTTCTCAATTGTTGTCATCATTTGGGAACATTTAGGAAACACTGTCCTCCTGGATGAAATCAGTCACAAGGGTTGTCCCTGAGAGATTACATCCACACACAATTCAAGTTCTTACTCCCTGGTTCATGCTGCAGGCTGAGGATGTGAGTTCTTAGATTCCCAACTGAGCTGCCATGTATGACTCTTGTTGCCATGACACTTTCATGGTAATACTGTATCCCTTGGAACACAGAGTCAAATTAAACTCTTTTTTTAGTTTAATAGAGTTTTAATGATAAAAAGAAGAAAGTATTCCATAGCTAGAACACATGAGGTACAAGGTGAAATAAAGGAAAAAAACACAAGGTAAAATGTACATTAATATAAATTGGTTAAATTAAGTTATAAATGCTGATGGAATAAGCCTAATCTATAGGAGTTTTCATAATTAATTATAAGTCTCCATGTTACTTTTGGGGAGCTGGTGGCCCAAAGAAAAATCCACCTACAGGTATCTATCAGAACATTTTAATCAATTTCAATGTAGAAACATGGGTAATTTTAAAATGAAATGTCAGGTTTCTATTTCAATGTTTCAGAACTTTCTTATAATTAAATAAAGAAAAGATTTATTATAAAAAATTAAGATTATGGGTTAAATGAATTATTACACTAGTGTACAATCTTCTCTGGAGCAAATACTAAACTTCTAACTTAGACATTTGAAGTTAAAAGAAAATCACAAAATATAAAACTTCAAGATGGGATTTTGCAATATAATAAAATCACCTGAACAAGAAAGATACAAAGAAAGAAATATATTAAAGGACAAATTCTAATTGGTCTTAATAATAAATAACTGGAATTGGATAACAGAGTAAATGCTGAAAGAGCAAAAATTAAAGGAGCCAGCAATTAGAGAGATTTCTTTTTACAGGGATCTGTTTTGTATGTGTCTAGCGAGTAATCTCATAATTCTATTCAAAGGCCAAAGGCAGAGTATTTTTTTCTGTTTCTGTCTGGGCACATAAGAACCAGCTTCCCTTATGGTTTCTGACACCCTCGGGGTCTGATTTTCACACTGTGTCTCTAGCACAGTAATACATGGCTGTGTCTTCATTCTTGAGCTCCCAAGGATCAAATGAGGAGCAAAAGGAGGGAGAACATGAGCAAGGAACTCAGTACTATAAAGGGTGTTCAAGCAGAGGTCCTGCTTGTACAGTCTGGATCTGAACTGAAGCAGCCTGGGCAGTCAGTGAAGATTTACTGCAAGGTATACCTTCACAGACTATCCAATGAACTGGGTGAAGCAGGAACCAGGACAGCACCTAAAGTGGATGGGGTACATTAATACAGACACTGGGAACCCAAACTATGCTGGCGACTTCAAAGATGGTTTGTCTTCTCTTTGGACACCTCTGTCAGCACTGCATATCTACAAATTAAACTATTTTATAAATTTATTTAAACATGTTTAATCACAGAAACAGAATAGGCACTCACACACATCTGCAAAAATTTACATCTGAATATGTTTATTTGTATAATTGAAGAAAAGTGTGAAATCAAAAAGGATTACTTTATCATTGAATTCACAAAACTCTTGTTTATAAGATTTGCAGGTGCAAGCAAAATAGAGACCTCATAATGCTTGAACAGATTGTTGACCCTTATAGAATTTTTCCTTCCCAATCTTATGCAAGTAAATGTGTTTTGGCTGTAGATATTACCAAAACATTCATAGCCATATTCCCTTCAGTATGAATCTTCTCTGATTCTCAGAGTACTGTGATCTGCAAAGACTTAAACAGACCTATTTTCCACTAAATGATTTACTCTTGTATAAAGACTACCATGAAGAGGAAAATTTTACCACACTAATTACAATTAAAGAATCGCTCTGGCAGTTCTGTGGTGCCAAACACCTTTGATCCCAGCACTCAGGAGGCAGAGGCAGGCAGATCTCTGTGAGTTC
>LOJH01062452.1:4970-15828 GCA_001685095.1 Ellobius talpinus
GTGGTCCTGATTGCTTCAAACTGTATGCAGCCAAGAATGATCCTGAGCTTCCGGCTCTCTCACCTTCATTCCGAGGGCAGAATTGCTGGTGTGCACCACTGCCTTTGTTCAGTGCTGAGAATGGAACCCAGGGCCTAGTATATACTGACAAGCATTTCTACCAACTGAGCTGCACTGCCAGCCTTACCTGAAGCTTTCTTTTGAGGCCAGAGGGAGCCATGCAGGCTCAGCACCGCTGCTGTGTAAAAGAGAGACAAGCCTCCACCAAGGAAAGGCAAAGCCATTGCCACCACATAAGGCCAATCCCAGGCAGTGGCTGAACTAGAGAGATGTGTGGAATGCTAGCCTGTTGACAGAGGTTTCTGTTCTGCCTGGTCCCGCAGTCATTCAGTCCCAAAGAAACACACAGAGGTCACCATCACCCAGAAGCAGCCTAGCCAGTCAGGTTTCCAGGTTGAGAACTAGTTTTGGCAACAAATCTGATATGATCTGGCTGCCAGGGTGGTCCCCATTTCCAATGTGCATGAGCTCTGGAAACACCCCAGTGGCATCATAAGAGCTAAATATCGTGGCCACTTGCCAGAGAGTACTAGCACCAATTTGTCACTGTGAAGCCCTGTCCAGCCACCCCCTTCCTGGGCTTCAGGTTCTCAGAGCCCAAGCATGTTTCATTGAAGGGTTTGGTGAGCAAGGCCCAAGGGTGTCGAGACTATGGCCTAAGCTACCCAGAGCTAGGTCTATAAGACAGAGCTTGCTTCCCCAGGGGAGGCCAGGATAGGCCCACAACTGCCTTCTTGAGGGCACACATCCATGGAAAGTTGGTCTGACACAATACTAAGAGTCCTTCCTGGTTCTTCTCAATACAGACAGTTGGAGGCTACTCAATGTGGTTGGACATGGCCTAGATTTGGGGGGGGGACATTCGTATATTCTGCAAAGATTTAATGATACTGTGACAGTGACCTTTGGGCTCCATGTTGAAGACACAACAGTCAGAGTGGATGAAGGCGCTCTGCCTTATGGGTGACCTCTAGTGGTGAGAAACTGGCAACAGCGATTCCAGTTGTTCACCCACCATCCTATAGCAGAGGAAGGGGTGAAGTCTTGTATATGCTGGTCCTCTCAAGTGGCGCTTCCTGGTTCTCTGACCTTAACCATGAGCCCCTTTGTGTCAGTGAGCCTTGTTGCCCTCTGCCAACTAGGGCCAGGATGACTTCCTCACAGGGCAGCTGGGAGAACCGTGATGCCGTTGCAAGGCATGTGGGACCAAGAGTGAGCTGTCAAAGGAGAGAGACACAAAGCAGAGGGTATCTAGGTCTTGATTGTTGGAGAATGTTATTTTAAGGTGTGTTACATTTGTTTATGCGGCGGAATATTTGTTTAATGATGCAAAGATGTGTTGCGTTCTTTTATGTTGCATTTGTTTAACTCTGTGAAGCTGTGATACTTTGCCTGTCAAAAACACCTGATAGTCGAATAAAGAGCTGAACAGCCAATAGCATTTTTTTCCTTGCCTAACCTTTATTCAGGCTCTCCTGAACTTTTCAGCTATTCAAAAGTTCTATTGAACTTCTCAGCACGGAGCCTTTCATTATCTTGAATAAGAATCTTACTGAACTTCACTAGAGTCCCCCATCCACCATATCTGATCAGGAATGGAACTACGGGCCCATAAGAAAGTAGTTCAGAGGAAACCGTGAGTCGCTATGGTCACCTGGTGACTCAATGATCCCTCTCGATGTCACTAAGAGCGGTGGCTGGAGAAGATAGGGAGGCTTGGGAAGCACACGGTGTTTTCAGTCCCCTTTCATGCCTCCTTCGGGAACAAGGTGGCTTCAGTTTCCTGGACCCTCCTGGCAAAGGAAGGGGTCTAGAAGTTAGAAGAAGAATCAGAGCCTTTCCCTGGGCAGGGTGTGAGCCGGCTGTGGTTCCGCCGGGATGCATGGACTCTGCTGCCCTCTGCAGGACAGTTCTAGAATCACACCTACTCTGGGATGATGCGTCAGATTCTCAAGTGGCCAAGGCTCCATGTGGGGAGGGGGGGTCTTGTTAATTTTCTGTCAAGTTGATAAAAACTAGAGCCTTCTGGGAAGGAGGGATCTTGATTAAGAAGCTGCCTCCATCAGATTAGCTTGGAGGCAAGTCTGCGGGGGCATTTTCTTGATTAATGGTAGATGTGGGAGAGCCCAGCCCACTACGGGTGGTGCCACCCCTGGGCTGGTGGTCCCGGGTTGGGTGAGAAGCATGCTGAGCAAGCCCGTAAGCAGCATTCCTTCATGGCCTCTGCTTTAGTTCCTGCCTCAAGCTCCCACCCAGGCCTCTCTTCACGGCAGAAGGGCTAAGAGGAAACAAACCCTTTTACTCCTTAAGTTGCTTTTGGTCATTGGTTTATCACAGAAATAAAGCGCTAACAAGGACAGGTTACAAGAGAGGTCTCTCATCCTCTAGGGGCCCCATCATTCTGCCTTTGACAGTGTGGCCAGACAAGCCCATCTTGTGTGCTTGGTGGGGCTTCCATCCTTGCTACCCAGCCCCTGCTGCAAGGCTAACAGAATGTAGACTTCGTAATGCAAGCTTAGGTGTGAGTGGGACACAAATGCCTAGGTTCGAGTCCCAGCCGGACACACGCCTTGCACCCACTGGCCAATGGGCCCCCTCTGATCCCCTCTGCCTGAGGTTGGCCACCAGCACCTTGCCCTTAGGTGACACTTCGTTCACTAGCAGTTAGGCTGCTTGTCTGGAGTACTTACCCCACCTAAAATATCAACTCCGGAAAGGTGGGGCCCATGGTTCTAGCTCAGAACTGGGATGGACACCTCATCTCCAGGATCCGGTCCCAACAGTGTCTTTCTGGTCCCAGTGGAGTTCTTGGGGCGGTTGCTGTCCCTGCTGGGTTCCAGAGCAAGTGGTGGCTTTGCAGGGTCAGGCCTGTCTCAAGGCACTTGGGCTCAATGTTGAGCAAGGGCTGCCTTCCGAGACGGACATGCTCTGTCCTAGGAATCATCAACCTGTCAGGCTGCCCTTTGGCTCAATCCCAAACTCAAAATGGAACACTAGCTCCTTCCGGGCTTTCTCTTTCGCCCTATATGCACAACTCCTTCAACTATGGCGGGGACAAATGGAGGCCCTGACTCCTGTGAGCCCCTCTGTGTCACCCAGAGGCCACAGTGGTGCCTGTAGTTAGCAAGAATTCAGAGAAGGCAGAGTCCATGAGAACTCTATTTACTCCGGACACATTTCAGGTAGACTGTAGACCTGATTTTTGTTCCCACACAAAGCCAGAGAGCATTGTGGCCAGGGACAAGTCATTTGGACACCTAACTAATCAGGAAATCCCCAAGACCTGCCACAGGAGGGAGAGTCCTATCAACAGGAGCTGGACAGGGCTCCACCATAAACAGGAACATGAAGGAAGGTTTTATCTGTCTCAGCTGCATCCAGAAGGTATTCCACAAAATCAGGAGGCAGCATGGATAGAAGTTCTGACCTGAAATAGGATGGAAGGGGCTTTTAGTTAAAGCCTCAGTGGCGATGCTAGTGTGGCTCCTTTAAGAGCCACAGGCTCTATTCTTTTCTGGCAAACTGCTGGTCTTTAGTTTTCAGTAAGTGACCTTTCTGTTGGCACTTATTGAGCAGGGTTTGTGGAGTTTGCCAAGCATCTGCGTCCCTGCCAGGGAGGCACTGGGAGGTGAGGGCCCCAGGCCTGTAGCTTCCAGTAAAAGGCAGGCATCTTGGCAGCAGTGGCCTTGGAAGCCTGTCACTGTTGGGAATCATAATAGATTATTGCAGCACTTGTTCTTAAGTTTCCCAGAGCCAGCCCAGCTGCGCTGTGCAGCACAGACGGAGGGATTACCAGTAGTTTCTTCAGAGGAACGGCTCTCCATGCTTCTCCACTTAGGAACTAACTACGGACGGTAAAAGTCCAGCTGCCACCTACTGCCAGGCCAGGCTTAACACTGCCCTCTTGCACCCAAAGGTCCTGGATGGCTAGCAGGGTGGAGTCCCAGCAGCTGGCCTCTCACCACTATTCAGAAGCATGGGTTTATAAAGACATGAGCTTGGGTTCAAAGTCACTTTTGTAGCCCTGGGCCTGGACAAGATTGCAAGGAGTCTCTCCAATCACAGGCCAGGCTGCTTTTGCTCTGTCTGGGCCATGTCGGAGCCGAGCTGCCTCTGTGCCAAATTGCAAGTTAACGTCTGTGTCACGGTTCCCATTAGAAAGGCATCTTTGTCCACTCAGGAATATATAACCCAACCGTGAAGCGCACAAGTGCTGCAGGCTGGCAGCCCTACGATGTCTTTACTTCCTCTTCCGGACCCCCAGAGAGGTTCAGGGCAGTCCTGCATGACCTGCCAGCCTTAACAGCTCCATGCCATCTCACGAAGTGCACAGCTGTGGGCTGTGGCCTGAAGCTGTTCAGACAGGAAACTGTCTAGAGCAACAAAAGCACAACTTAGGGAAAACTCCATCGATGACAAGCTTGGACACATGGCCATGCTGCCAGCAAAGGAAGGAGACAGAGGAAGGATCTTCAAGGTGTTTGCCTCACACCAGAACGTAATGCAACTGGTTAGCCTGATTCTAAAAATCCTTAGGAACGCTTTTTAATATACAAGAATCAAAAGTACAGCAGTTTTACAATGTAGGAAAATTTAATACATACTATATAAACAACATTATTTACATCAGAAATCACTAGGACAGTGGCATTTTTCACAAATATAAATTAATTACTGTTTAGTCAACAGGTTTCAAAAGTCCACAAGTTTACAAGAAAAACCACCTGTCCCCAAATGAGTAGGGACAGATGGACTAAAGCAGCCTGGACCCTTGGCATGGCTCTCTTCACCTGACACAGCTGGCCTCAGACGAGCAGAAAGACCACAGGTGCTGGGCCTGGACACGGCTCCTGCTGACATGTGGGTTTTGGTCTATAAGATTTCAGTGTTGCTGTGTGTGTGCAAAGCCTGATGCAGCTGCCGGCCACACCAGATCAGAGCAGCAGCAGCAGCACAGTGAGAAATGTTTTCGTTCCCTTTGCGGGGCTTACGGAATGACTACACAAGAGTCTAGGAAGGACTAGGAGGTCAGGCTCCTGCAGGCTGGCCAATGAGAGGACACGTGGTCAGCAGAAACCTCACCTTCCTGGTCTAGGGTCACGGTGCATCACAGTACTTCAGGCCTTGGCAATACTCACTCTTTCCTCAACCACAAGCTGCCCAAAGCTAGGCTCCAACAGAACTCCACCCACAGCCTCGCCCCCCTGCGCAGACTGCTACTGTAAGCATATGGTGCACATACTGGTTTAAAGCAAGAGGAAAGCCTCCTTTCTCCCAACCCACTCATCAGATACACTTCAAAACCCAAAACAGATGTCTGATGGGAGATACTGCAATCTAGAATCAATGTAACACTGATCTGGCCAATATTGTCTTTTGCTACATATTATGGCACTTTAGTCTTAAAGGAAACAAAAGGAAGTTCCTTTTTTCCTCATGATGAGACATCTTTGAGAATAACTGGTACCTTCTACCAACAAGTTGAAAGAGAAAAAGACCCAGGTAAGCATGGAAGGGCAAGGCCTCCACCTTCCTCAGGGCACCAAAGAGCCCAGCAAACCACTATTAGTGTCGATGTCACCAGCAGGAAGCTCCAACTCCGGTTTACTGTGTGAGAAATCGTGGCAGGCCACCAGGCAGGAGAATCCAGCCAGAGGACTCCAGAGCATGCCCAAGATCAGGGTGAAGGACCAGGTGCCATGAGGCACCCAAAAGGTGACAGTCTACTGAGCACTGGCTGCAGGGACCGACTCAGTACAGCCAGGTCCATGGTGCTCTAAGTAGCGGAAGCAATGGCCCACCACAGCTATGCCATGGCCAGATGATGAACTCAAAGACACAACTCAAGCTTGTCTTGGGAAAGTCATTAATGGTACTGCCCAGGATGGGTCCACCCCATCCCCAAAGGAGTTCAGAGAGCTGAATCCTGTGTATGTCCAAAATAAGACTTCATCAACTCAGAATGAGCCTGGACTCTCACCACACCATCTATATGTTAAAGTCAGCTTTCTAGATGTCTCCATCTAGAAAGGCTTTGGATACCTTAACAATACTGGCAAGCTATACTGAAAGTGAGTAGAACCAAAGGCGCAACACAGTTATCCATACACTGAGAAGAGCCATTCAATGATGCAACCCACCAATCTGACCCAATCTGACCCCAACAGGCCTCCTGTCCTCTTACAGCTCAGCTACCCCAGTCATGTCTGTTTGGGAGTTGGGAAAAAATTAACTTAGGCTTATACTCTACAGATCGTAAAGAAACAGGGTTTGACGCTGCTGAATCCCAACTTGCAATGGAAATGTAACCCCTCAGGTATTTTTCCCTGACTGAACCTCAACTGTCAAGATGTTTGGGTTTGTATAGCCTGCCTCTTCAAGCTGTGTAAAGGAACCGAGATGCAAGTACATTTGCTGACCCACTCGAATACTGAAAGCTCCCTGCTTGCTGGCACCACCAATGCCCACATTAGGAACCCCACCCCTCCCCATCTGCATGAGTACCCCAGCTCTGGGCTTACCAGCAAGCACCCCATCAGCAGGCCACCATCAAAACCTGTGACTCTCCTTCTCAACACAGGAACCAGAAACCCACCAGGGATTCCTATTTCCTGGTGACACTACCCCAAAGCCCCATCTCCACCCCTATACCCACTTAGTCCATGCCCCAAACAAGTAAGACCCACGGTGGCATCAATGACGCCAAAGTCACAGTTCTCTAAAGTCAGCCAGAGGGATCCAACTTTCCCTGACAAAGAGGGAAAATGGACTCCACCAGAAGACCAAACCTTTGAAATGTACAAAGATAGTGCAGGAAGAATTAGTGTTGGCAGGTAGGACGCCATGGTGGAAGTTGTTTCCTGTCTCTCTATGCTCACCCCACTTCATGTAATGAGACCAAGTGTATCACTTCTCCCAGAAACATCTGAGGGTATATCTGCTCCCCTTTCAAGTCTTGCAGTGTGAAACCCGCCCTGTGACCTCCTACTTCCCATCAGCAGCACCCTCTCGTCATAGTGAACCAATCACATGCTGTCCAGCAGGTCCTTGCCCTGGTCACTCATGCTGAATATAACATTCATTGACTCTCAAGATCCCCGATTCCTTCACAGGGAAAGCAGCCCAATGAAGCTGGTACATAAAGTCACCTCTTCCTCCCAGCACCCATGGAGGTGGGAGGCCACAATAGGGCTAGGATGGGACAGGGTGCCAAAGTGCAGGAGTGGAGACCAAACCAAAGCAGCAGATGAAGGCCTCCGACTCCCTGAAGTGCTCCTTCAGCCGCCAAGTTAGTGGATTCAGCAGCAGCGTATCCAAGAACTCCACTCGCTAGCCTGACCACTGGCCACCGCAGGACCAGACCAAAAAGTCCAAGTGCTTGATGACTCCCATGATCGCGCCCCTTTCGGAGCTGTCCTTTATGTTTTCCGAACATTCCAGTTATAGTCTGGGTTGTTTTTCTGTTCTAGCGATCTCTCCAAAGGAGACCTGTGATCCAAGGGTGACTTGGAATCATGGGGAGACTTCTGGGAAGGGGGTGAGCGGGGATCTGAGGCTGCAGTGTGCAATGGGGGCGGGGGCTGTTTGTATTCCCCCAACTTGTCTGTGGGGAAAGAGCGGTAATGGTCTGAGGGTCCCTGGCCGTGGTAGCCCATTGCGGGTCTGTGGTCAGACATTCGTCGAAAATCCTGCTGGTGGTAATTCTGGGGCCTAAAATCATCTGATCTCCTCCGTTTAGAGTCATGATGGTGCCTGAAAGAGAGATGCAAGGATCAGCTGAAAGACCACAACCAGACTCTCCATCTTCTGCTGTCATTTCCTCATACACATGGACCCAGAGACAAATGTTTCTATCACCAGGAAACCAACACACACACACACATACACACACACACACACACACACACACACACACACGACCCAGACAAGGTCAGTTGTTTCATACATAATGGTAAAAGTATCCTATGAAATAACATGCCCTCTTCAGAGCTGCAGTGACGTGTGGACACACGTGGACAATCACTGACAGCTTTGCAAACTCACTTTCCCTTGAGGAAAACACAACTATAAACGTTTTCACATTTCTTTACCATACTCAAGAGAAAAAAATACACAGAAATTAATTGTAAATTATTAATAACAGCAAAGCCTAGAATCAACCTAGATATTCAGCATTAAAGTTGCCTAAAATTATGCAAACTGACTCAGCCCACCAGGGACTCTCTAGCCACCACACATAAGGCAGCCTCACCTACACACCTAGATCCCCACCATACAAGTAGCTCAAGCCTGGCAACTGCTTGCTAAGGGCTGCCAACTCCTTCTGGCCCCCTTTTTCTCCAAACTCACCAGCTCCCAAAACATTCCCTTCCAGGGACACTCATATCCACAGGACGCAGATACCTAGAGTCCTACCAAAAGCCTACCCAAGACCCTCCAGTTGTCCTATCTGGCCTTTAGACCCAGGACTGGTCCACACTGCCATGGGAAACTTGTTCCAAGCTCCTGACCAAGACTGAAGGTACCAGGCTACAGTAGATAAGCAAAAGACCTGAAATGGAAGCTGTAGCATCAAATATGAGACAAAGATAAAAATGTTTCACTCTCAGTCCTGCTATAAATCCTGAGCAGTGTAGAGTCCTTTACTAAAAGAAAGGTGACCTGAACAAATCAGAAAACTCAATCAAAACCAAACTACAGATAGACAAACCCCAACACAGCCATCACACACACACACACACACACGCACGCACGCACGCAAATAAAGAAGTAAGCAACGTGTCTCCAAAAACACCAATCTATACTATGGCTCCAAATAAAAATGACCTAGAAGACTTAGAATTTAAAAAAGATTTCACTATGAGTAAACAACTCAAAGGCAAAGATGAATGAATGAATGAATGAATGAATGAATGAATGAATGAATGAATGGGTAAAACAGTCTGAATTGTTGAAGGAAACCCAAACTGAAATGAAACCAGGGATGGAAACCTCAGTAAGCCGATTGAAATCCTCAGAAGAAACCCACGACAACAGAAAGGATCATGTCAGCAACAGCAGGGATGGAGACAGAGTAATTGGATTCCTCCATAAAGGTCAGTGAGGAAGTTGTCAAAGAAAGCACCAGAAGAACATGGGAGAATGTGAGGTCCATTAGAAGTCCTCGCCTCCATATTATGGCACAAAGGGGAATACAAAAGAGAAGGAAGAGAGTATCTTTAGTAAAATCAGAGAAGAAAATTCCCCAAAACTAGAGGAAAAGATGCCCATTCAGATACAAGAGACCTAGAAAATATCAAATAAACAAGGCTAGAAAAGAAAAAAAAAGAAAAAACAAACAAAACCCCCACGGCATATTATAGTTAAAACATTAAAAATACAGAATAAAGGGTATTTAAAGTTATAAGAAAGAAAATACAAGTCGCCTACAAAGGCAGACACATAAGAAAACACAGAATAGTACTGACAGCACCCTTTAAAGCAGAAGGGCCTGGAAGGATGGACTCCAAGTCCTGAAAGACGACAACTGTCAACCAGACTATTATACCCAGCAAAACAATCTATTAAAATTGAAGGAGAGGGGCTGGAGAGAGGGCTCAGTGGTTAAGAGCACTTGCTGCTCCTCTAGCCTCTAGAGGACCTGGGCATAGTTCTTAGCACCCATGTCAAGAGGCTCACAACCACCTATAACCCACTTCCAGGGGGATCTGATGCCTCTGGCCTCCTAGGGCAACTGCACTCATAAATGCAGATACCCACATGCAGATACACACAACACCTATACATAAATAAAGGTAAATATAAATCTATAAAAGCCAGACAGTGGTGATGCACATCTTTAATCCCAGCACTGAGGAGACAGAAGCAGGTAGATCTGAGTTCAAGGCCAGCCTGGGCTGCAGTTTCAGGATAGTCAGGGCTACACAGAAAAACCCTGTCTGGAGGGTGGGGGAGCTTATCTTTAAAAGATAATAAAATTAAAAATTAAATTGAAGAAATAAAAATGTTCCATGATAAAAACAGACTAAAGGGTTGGAGAGATGGCTCAATAGTTAAGAGCACTGGCTGCTCTTCCAGAGTTCAATTCCCAACAACCACATGGTGGCTCACAACCATGTATAATTTAATGTGGTGCCCTCTTATGGCCTGCAGGCATACATGTAGGCAGAACACTGCATGAATAATAAATAAATAAATCTTTTTAAAAGAAAAATCATGATGTAAATACCTGTGTTTTCCAAAGGTCTTAGGCAACCCCTATGAAAAAATCACTAGACCCCTCAAAGGGGTTGTGACTCACAGGTAGAGAACACCTAGACTAAAGGAATTTGTGACCACTAAGCCAGTTCTGCAGAGGATATCAAAAAGACTATCTCAATCTGAAGAGAAGGATGAATAACCTGAGAAGTCAAGGGAACAAGTAATTGATGAAAGACTTAGATAAGGGTGTGTATCCCAAATCATGTGTGTGTGTGTGTGCATGCGTGTGTGTGATGCATGCAGGAAGTACTACTGTCAATGGTATCTTATAGGGCATCTAATAAATTACTGGGCATGGAAACTACTAAGAGAATAAGATACACAAGATAAGCTAATCAAGTGAAACCGCCACAAATGAAATCGTCAGCAGATAAGGATACTGTAGGGCGCTGCCGCGCCTCCATGTTCTCGCTTGCCGCAGCCATTTGGCGTTAAGCCTTCTTCTTGCCCCTGGGCGTCTCGTGCGTCATCCTGAGTGGCATGATGGGCGTCTCGTGCGTCATCATGTATGGCGCGATCCAGCCGCAAATCATATGCC
>LOJH01062453.1:0-10261 GCA_001685095.1 Ellobius talpinus
CTGCCTCTGCCTCCCAAGTGCTGGGATTAAAGGCGTGCACCACCACAGCCTGGTTAATCTCTTTTGACCCATAAGCAAAGCTGGAATAATTTCACTGAGGAATTACGAGAGAAAACCAACACCAAGAAGGTTGATATGGGATATATTTGGCATTGGCCATGGCATAGGGAGGGAGTCTGGGTGTTTTAGGTCCAATAACATTGGATCAGATTAAAGTAGGAGGTCAGTTTTCATCAAGAGACTTCAATCAGACAAGAAATATCATCTTCTTCCCTTTGTAACAGGCAGACAGAAAGTGAAGAACGGGTCACCAAGAGCTCAGAGAAAGTACAGGTCCTCTCATAAAATGTCACAAACTGAGAGACAGTTTATACGTGTGTAGGTGGACAGCACATTCCAGAGGATATGGGGAGCAAGCAAAGAATCTGCAGCAGTAAGGTTGATGTTGGGAGTGCATGATTCGATTAATAAAGTGCATGTCTGGCAAGCATGGGGGCCTGAGTTTGGATCCCCAGCATCCATTTGGGAACTGAGTGCAGTGATGTGCAGTTGTAATCCCCAGTGCTGAGGATGACAGTACTGGGGCCATCAGAGCTTGCCCGCCAGCTCTCTTGCCGAATTGGTGAGCTCCATGTTCAGCGAGAGACATTCTTGAAAGAAGAAAGGAAGGAAGGAAGAAAGGAAGGAAGGAGAGAGGGGGGAAGAAAAAAGGAGAAGAAAAAGAAAAGGAAGAAAGAAGGAAAGAAAAAAGAAAGCAAAGACAATGTGAATTGAATGATATAGCAAGAATCAATATAGCGGAGAATGATATAGCAAGCCATATTATACTAACTTCTGGCCTCTTTGTGCATATGCATACACACACGTGAAAACATGCACATGTGTTCATCACATGCTCTAAAAATGATCGATGATGAACATGCAGGAATTCAGCTTTGAAGGGCACTGAGGAGAAATGCCGTCACTCCACTGCAGACCTGGATGGTGCAGATGCAAAGAGGAGACATGCACTCACTTCACTGAAGACCTGGATGGTGGAGAGGCAAAGAGGAAACTTGCAGTCACTCTGCTGCAGACCTGGATGGCGGAGATGCAAAGAAATGGTCCACCCAGCTCCCCTGTCTATTCCCTACTAGTAATTATCACACAAGAAAGAACAACCTATTTTTTTCTGGAAACCACTCTTTTCCTTTGTGTGTATGCATGTGTGTGCGTGTGTAAGGTTCCGTTGTTCTTATTGTACTTCTCCTCATGAACTCTCAAGTTTATCTTGCCTGGTTTAGGACATACGCACCATGAATCCTAGTTCAGTCAAGGGCTTGGGAAGTAGAACCCAGCTTAGTGAACACCTCCTGCAGGCGTCTGTGCACACCCTCCGCCATATGTTTTTTTTTGTCATTAAGATCAGCCTCCTCAATCCAGACCCAATTAGCCAGGATGTCTCAGCAGTCCCCCTTCTTATCCTGCTCATTGTGATTTTGCATATTTTCTGCAATGGTGTCAGAAAATGATCAAATACCCAGGGAACAGATGGTGGCGACATGTAGCACATGAAAGATCCGGAAGACCATTTGTGATCAATGAGAGAAGATTCTGGGCTAAAGTGTAGAGACAGTTCACTCTCCTCTACATGGCTCAAATCAGTAACTATGGAAACTCCTGTTTGAAATTTATTATCATAAGCCAGAACGATGACCTCAGTCATCAAAGACAGGCAGCTGTGATGTGGATGGTGATTGCACTCGGGCTGATAAAGGGACTAATAATGAATGGATCTTTGAAGGATTTCTAATGAGGGGAGAAGTGAAGGGTTTGAGAACATTCCCAATACCTGTTTTTTTTTTTGTTTTTTCCTTTTCCCCAACGTTTTAATGAAAAGTTTCCAACACGTACACAAAAGTTGTCAGCCTCGCCCACCAGGCCAGAGCTGGTGTTCCTTTCATGACTGTTGTCCATAGCCATTGTTTCATTGCAGGGTTTACAAAGGGTGATGACTTCCTGGTTCTGGCTGTCCTTCCACAATTATTGGGTGAGAAGTTTTCCAGAAAGGAAATGTTTCTCTCGACAAATGTCTGATTACCCCCAAACAGGGAAAGCATGGACACAGATCTGGGAGGGGTGGAATAGATGCCTACTTCATCCCTTTATCCTTCAGTCTGGAGAACTCCCATGAGGCTAAGGAGATGGATCTATTGGTAAGGTGCTTTCTGTGCATGCATGAGGACCTGAATGTGGGCCCCAGAACCAACCCTGGGAACAAATATGTGTGATGGTGATTGCGTGTAACCCAGAGCTGAGGAGGTGGGGGCGGACAGTCTCTGGAATCACTGCTACCCAGCCTAGGTGAGGTCCAGGTTAGTAAGAGACTCTGTCGTAAAGTAGAAGCTGCCTAATGAATATCACTTAAGGTTTTCCTCTGGCCTTTTGGGCTCCGTACAAATGCACGCACACACACACACACACACCACACACACACACACACACACACTCATCCCATTTCCTAGCGGTTTGGTTTGTGGTCTCCAAACAAATGCAATGTAATAGATTGTTTTAAAAATATTTACTAAAGATTTTTGTCCTTCCATTTTGAAATTATATTTTCTTTCCTAAATGTAGCCCTCTTACCCTTCCGTATGTCCTCTCACCAACAAAAACTAGTAAAACATCCTCATATAAAAATGACAGCAGAGGCATTGGGTTGAGGGAGAGTTATGGTTTTCATGTTCATTTTTCAAATATTTTATGATTTGTGTTGAATACAAGGACCTCCCAGACCTGACATTGCGAGGTTGGTTGAAAGGTAAATTCTGGATGTCGAGGGGTGATGTGCAGCCTTCTGTTGCCTGGCAACAGCAAGGCTGTTCTCATCCTGTGATATGTAGACAGGGTTGTGGCTGTGGCAGCAGTGTTTGTCTGCGTTGCTCCTCACGAATCCTGGCAAGGACAATTTTGGTGTCCCCAGGATTCTGTATCGGATACTATAGGATGTAGCAATATCATGTGTCTCTGATTGATTTAACCCAATGAATCATTGTCAAAAGGCTAGTGTGTTATTCTGGAGGTAGGGAGATGTGGAGGAAATGGGATGATTTGAAAGAGAAAATAATTGCAATAATGTATTTTCTATTCGTTCCCCCTATCCTTTGGATCTACTATGAGTTTCATGGCCACAGAACAGAAAGAGCCAAAAGCTTGGAGTGGAGTGGAGGTGGAGAGGTGGTGCCTAAATAAAATATTTGGTGAAATTTAATTCTTAGAAGCTGTTTGGATAGAGAAAAGTCTAGAGAAAAGAAGGAATAGCAACAATGCCAAAGTGACCTTACGAGCCTTGATTTCCAAAGACTGTGCATGTTCCTGAACTTGACTTTTAGACAAGTGTGCATGAAGCCTATCACAAGTATTTTGTGGCACACGTTTCTACTGAAAAGTTGTCATTTACTTGAAATTCAAGTTTGACAAGATGAATGGCCAATCTCTTTTTGTTATGCCCAGAAACTCTATTTGGATAGCTCAGGATGGCTGTTTTTGCTGTGCTGTGTGTCTTTTTTTTTTTAACTTCAGGAAGACCCACGAAGACTTGGTGAATGACCATGGCACTTCTTGTAGATCACACAGATGGACATCTGTGTAGCCTTCTGCTCTTCAGACTGCTGATTTCTGGTGACTCTCATACAGGCGAGTTTCAATAGACAGAGGTGTCTGTAGGGAAGGGACCAGCAGCTCTCCCTCTGTTGATGTTTCTCACAGGGCATCTTAGTTATACAAAGCTATGGCCTAGAAGCATCATTGCCTTAGGAGCTGGGCAGGGGCATTTAGATTTAACTAGACAACATGGACACCAGTTAAAGTTTTGCTTACCTTGCTCAGATATTCAGAGGAGAGAGGTCAGTGTAAAACTCCTGTTTTTGACGACGTGGCTGGAGAGCCAGACAAACTGAGAAGCCATCTGCATCTCAGTATCTCCTTGTAAACTTGACTGCATCGAGCAGATCATGCAGAGCTGATGTTCTGTACTGAGTATCTGGACTGAGAATTTCCCTAGACTTTGCCTGTGCAGACTGCTAAGAATTTCTAGAAATACACTCTGCATCCCTGAAAGCCCTCACTATTCTTCTTTCTGTAGAGGTTGTCAATCTTGCACAACTAGGATGGCCACCAGGTCACATTTGATGATGGTGATGATGAACCATTCTCAGGAAGGAGATGTTGCTATTTCCCAAGACTGCAGTCCTACAAAGTTGAGAACACAGCCTTTGTGGTTTACTGATTCCATGGCCTTTCCTAAGCCTCTTGGTAATGTCCTTGGCCACTGATTGATTTTGCAAAACATACCCACACCTCCAGCTTCAGATGCTTGGTCCGGGGACAATTACCTGATAACACCTGAGCCAACCATACTACAGCTCTGCCCTTACCCTGTCCTGAGATGCCTCCCGTATTCTCCCTCCCCAGTCAGCAAATTCCTTCCTCCCCCAAAGCTCTAAAGTGCATACAGCTCCTAAAATATGCGACCAGAACTCCCAAGTAATAAAGTCTAGAGCTAGAAAATAGGGAATATAAATCATTGTTTTAACAAAGCTGCGAATTTAAGGTTAGGAATATGTTCTTAAAATGCTACTATTAGTAGTTCTTTTAGTGCTGAGCATCCCATAAAGCTTTTGTATTATTGTTTTGGGTGTCTCATTTTTTCCAGAAAAATCATATTCCATCATACCACACTTATCACAACTAATTCATATTGTATTATGTCATAATAATTTTGTTTACCTATTCTACAATGGAAAAGCAGGAATTAACCTTTCATTCATTTTAATGGCCATTGCAATGTCTGCTTTGTGAATCAGTGATACTATTTATTAAGTAGAGGAATTCATATGTTCTTTTCTTGGTTATTTGTTATTCATGGAGCCTTATAGGGGTTAGGGTTATTAGGTTGTTAGCAGAAAAGCTGTTTCTAGTAGTTTTGTTACTTAAAAGTGTGCACATATACATGTGGATGGCGTTTGCCCCACAGAAAGAAAACTGCTTGGAATCTGGATTAAAAAATAATAGACAAGATGTGTTTTATAGAGGATGCTTTCAGTCCCAATACTTGGGAACTTGGGAGTCTGATGTGGGAGGACCACGAGTTCTAGGTTACCCTGGGCTGTGTATTGAAACCCTGTCTCAAAAACCCAGAAGAAAATATGAAGATGGGAAATAACTGTGTAAGATAATGCCTGTTAGCTGTCTTGATCCAACCATTCCAGAACACAAACGTATTTTGAACATCCAGTTATCTACCATAAATAGATATAATTTGTGCTGATCAGTTATGAAGTAAGCACACACAAATTTTAAAGAGGAAGAAGGCAGAAGAAGGACGTGACTGGATTGCAGAGAGGCAGCTTTTGCTCTAAGGAGTTTGTTGTCTGAGAATACCAACTTCCATGGATGTCAGAAGAGTGAGAGAAGGAAGTGGAACAGCCCCAGCCATGGCATGGGTACCAGAGTGGGCTGAGCCTCCTGAATGCATGCTCAAGGGACTGAGAATGAAGTCACCCCGAGGAAAGAAGTCTGCAGATCAACCAGAATGCACTGGAGGGGCCCACCGTGTAGAGCACCAGGATTCCATGCACAGTGTCCTCATCTGTCTCAGTACCAACCCTTTCCAGGACCTGTGCACTGTGAGCCTACGAAAGAACTGTGTCTTTACACATATCCTACTTCAGGGGAGCCTTTTTGAAATGGCAACAGCTGGTGAGAGGCACAGACAGACCAAGAGACTGGTAAGGAGTTGAGTGATAGAGAGCTGAAATCCCTGATCCTCTTTCCCTCTACTTTTCTCCTCCAGTCACCTCAAAATCAGGGTGGGGATAATGAGATGAAGGAACTGAACAGCCTAGACTTAGCTGTATTTGTTAGCGTTTCTGTTGCCATGAGAAAGCAGTGTTAGTTTGTACCATGTTGACAAAACCATAGGCAGACCACTTACTCAATCCATGCAGTAGCACGTAATGCATTAGTAGTGCATTAAATACACAATAGTGTATGGTATAGTGTCTACTGTTATAGTATAGAGTGATACAGCATTACAATAAATAGAATAGGGAATATGGCATATTTGTATATATTTTGAGGTGTGTCAGCACTATGGTGACCTGCCTCCAACTATTTGCTTAATTATCTCCAATTATCTAACATCTCTTTTTAATTTTTCACTGCCATTAAGACGCTGTGTTTCCCTCTTGGAGAATTTTATATTAATATCTTTGATTATTCACCTTGGCTAAGTTCCTGGAAGTAGAATTCAATCCAAGAGTATAAATAGTTTTGTGGGTAATGACACCCTTTGTCAAATTGCTTTCCAGAATGAGTATTCAAATTTACATCTCAACTCATAGTATAAGATAGATTTTTGCTTAAGGATGGTTTTATTAGCTTTGTATTTTATCAGGAACATGGAAATCTAAACAGACAAAAATGGATATATTTTAAGTTTTGCATGCTTTTTACTCTGTCAAATTAATTTTATTGCACTCCTTATGTTAACCATATTGGTACCATAAACATTTTTTAAAAAGAAAGTTGATTTTCTTTTTAGTGAAAAAGATATACGTAAGGCTGAAAATGTAAACAAGCTCAAAGGAGAAAATAAAGATAATTCACAAGCCTACCTTCTGGATATAACCACCCTAGCAGCTTAGATGTAGGAGCGTTTAATCTTTTTTTGGTGTTAGTTCGATTCAGCAGCTTTCAAGCTTGGCTGCATATCATAATCACCCGTGTTGCTTTAAAAAAATACAGATGAGCAGAGTTCATCTCTGGAGATTCACATTCACTAGGTCCTTCTTGAAGCTTTCCTTTATTGCCTTAAACATGGCTACATCCCAGATGCCTTAGGGATTTATTTTCCTGTCCTCTCTGTTCAGCGTGTCTACATCCAAAGCTTTAATGGCACATTTAAGCAGAAGCAGCCTTGTGTGCCAGCATGTAGTCACGTGAATTTGTTTCAGAATTCCCAAGCACAATAAATCCAGACTTCATCTCCTTGTTTTTGACAGAAGCTAATCATTACTTCCATGCTCTGAGACCATGGCGATTCCATCTTTCCTCCCCATTACACTCTACCTAGCCAAGTGGACTCCAAGATGGCTGCCAAGAAGCCCTGCGTCTGCTATCCATGCCCTTCCATAGTCCCTCCTATTTCAATAATGTCTGATGGAGCAATTTGTTTGGAACCAAAAGAGGCATAGACTTGTCACTTTCATAATTAGTTGACATAAGATCATGACTCCCAGCCTGCTAGCAAATTGGTCTTCGGTTGGTTTTGTTGCAATGTATTGGAGAATCCCACACAGCAAGGAACTGCATTCTGTCTAAAGCCACGTGAACTATAAAGCAGGCTTTCCTCCAGTTGGGCCTTTAAGTGAGTCTTTGGCCAACTTTTTATAGTGTTATGTCAGCCACCCATGAGTCTGTGGATCCAGCTACACTATGCCCAGGGTCCTGTTCCAAAGAAATTGAGACCAATGTGCTTGAGTAAAGTTGGTGGTAACTGGTTAGCCAGCAATGAATAACTTACATAATTAATTCCCAAGTACTGTAAATTCATTTCCTTGGTACCTCTCAAATCTGCTCTATTTTCTGTGTCAACCATCAGGCATGTGAGTCAGGCATGGTCATCAACCCCTGATTGTTTATAATGGCCTTCTAACATGATACTTCCCCGTTTCCCTCTCAGGCACACAACCTTTTAACCTTCCTTTTTCTTTTTCAAAATCATCTTGCAAAAAGAGATGGACTCTATTCTGTATCTCACAACTATCCTTTTTTTTATGTTGGTTTTGAGAAAAAGGCCAGAGTTTTCAACATGACTCATGGTGTTCTCTGTAACCTGCCTCCTCTCCTCTTCTCTAAGGTTCAGATCCTGATGCATCACGCCTTCTCGGTTTAACCTCCATGTCTCTCTCCCACCCACTACTTGGGTACTTTAGAGCTTTCATCTCGCTATGACTGTTTTTACGTGGATACAGCGGCTTCTTATTAGTCAGTCTTTCCGGATGCCGGTGTCCGAGCTGGAAGCCCGGGACATCCCTGGCTGTTCCCACGTTCTTCTTCTGTCACTGTCAGTATCATGGCCTGGTCTACTCATCTGAGTCAGTCCCCCATAGATACATAGAAATCTTGCCATTTTAAACTACTGCTTAGTTGGTATTCAGTAGATATTGGTTGAGTGGACGAACGCGTGCCAGTGGAGGGTTCTGTTTTCCTTGTTTGGTAGAATCTTTGAGGCGTAGACTAATGTTCTAAAGGCACCGCATTCGGATCAATAGGGGATTGACACTTAGATCTACTGCTTCATCTCCTGCAAGACAGCCCACCACAGCCCTGCCCTATGCCAGAGTCCTGTGGCAGATGGGGACTGGGACCAGATGCTTTCCACGTTAGTGATCATTTTGGGGTCACTAGAGTGCATTCAGTAGGTGGCAGGTGGTCCCCATTTGTCCCACATCCAACCTAATCCTCTGATTTAGAAATATCCAGAAAGTACAGCTAGGCCTCCCTTCGGCTTCATTCTTGTTCTGCTGCTCCTTCTTAGGGGAAGTGACTGAGGTGAACACATCCTATACATTTTCTTTATCCGGGTTCCTCTTTGATGACTGGAAGGCTGCTTACCAGTTTGCCCCTGTGAATACCATCCTTCCTTTTTGCCAGGCTGCCTGATCCAAGAACCCCCACATTGATTGGAGAGGTGGGAAGGAAGAGATTAAACTTAATTATTTCACCTGGATAATGCTCTTAGCTGTGACCGGTTTCTTATACATGGAAATCCCTGGCTAGGTATAACTTATCCTCACTCACAGCTGGGCATTTTCAAATTAATTTTTGGATTCATCACAATTCTGAAAATGTTTCCCTGCTTTGGGGTTTTAGAGAAATGGAACCCAGGCCTTCCAGCATGCTAGGCAAGCCCTCTACCAGTGAGGGAGGACGAGGACACCCTCTTTGTGCTTTTCATAAATGATTGACCAACAATGGAGGGTGAAATACTTAGATAGAAGCTATTCTCTCTTAAGCCTGCCACTTCTGAGCCGCTGCCTTAAGAAAAAGAAGAAGTCTGAACCCAGACAGGCTTTGTTTCCTCATGAATCACATTGTTTAATTTGGAGCGTAACATGTTGTTTTCTTTGTAATTTAATTCATTACGCTAGCATGTCATTTCAGTGCTTAATTTTGTCTAGCACATAATAAATCTATTTGCTTTACATATTTAAGTCATTTTTTGGGGGGGATCTGGCCTAGAAAAGTAATTTTCAATCTTGTTGCTTCTGTTTCACGTGTATAGATTTCTTTCCCAGGCACATTTGCAATTATGAGATCTCCATGTCAATTGCAATTTTTTTATTTTAAATCTGAGAGCTGCTCTCTGTGCAGAGAAAACGTCCATGCTGTTATTCGAGGTTTTAATTTCATATTCGTTTTTATTAAAAGTAGATTGAAAAAAACCCAGCTTTTTCCAAACCTGTAAGTTCACCTTACACATTTTATTATTTGATTTATGAACCTAGTAAATTTTAACAATTGCTTTCAAGGGAGCCTTTGAATAATGTTTGATCCATTTAGGTTGAACACATTCAACTCTCAGGCAGTTCTCTTTACGACTCCGTTAATAAAATCCCCTTTAAGTATTTAAACCCCATGTATAAATTTAACATATTCAGTTTTCTTTTTAAGTTTTTCAGATGCCCAAAGTACTAGCCAAACTTTAACAACGCCAGTAAGTCTAGTAAATAACAAATCACATGTTCTCTGAACCAGTCCAATACTTTTAAGCTTGATTGGATTCTTTGTATCTTTCTATTTATAGGTGATGGTCTAAAAATCCATTACTCAATTATACCTTTAAATGGGAATCTGAAAGCCAATCTGTCATATTCACTGATAGGCCATATGGTCTTAAATCTTAAATACCTCTCTATCTATGGCAAGCTTATAAATATTGCTCCTTTTCTAAACTTAACACAAAAATATTAGTTCTTTAGCATAAATTTACTTTATTATTTCCTTATTGAATACAAACCTATCTGTAACAAAACCACATACACTCGGTGGATTTTTTGGTGTGTGCTTGTGGTATATGTGTGCATGTGTGTGAGTGTTCATGTGTATCTCTGTGTGTGTCTGCGTGTGGCGCATGCACCTGCACATCTATATGCATGTACACATATGCACACATGGCTATCTGAGTGCACATATGCACACATGGCTATCTGAGTGC
>LOJH01062454.1:0-10858 GCA_001685095.1 Ellobius talpinus
GCTTACATCCAGTGTGTCACACTCTAGGACAACTGACCTGTGTCTTCTGCCTCTCTTTCCTTTTTCATTTAGGATAGTATCTCACTAAGTTGCCCAAGCTGGCCTTGAGATCACTCCATTGTTTAACATGGTCTTGAAAACTTAAATTCCCCTACCTCAGTTTCCTGAGTGTCTGGAGTTACTAGCCTATAGCAATAAAAACTAGAATCTATCAGAATATTTATTTTGACACAAGACTGATCTTTTTAAGTCTTCTTTATCATAATCTCTAGTCACCTGGGCTTTCCAAGTATCCTCCTTCTAAGCTTTTTAGCCTAACTTAGTCTTCCCCTGAATTACAATGGCTGCCCTTAAACTCCATAGTGATTTCTCTGGCTCTAATAAAGTCTGTTGTTCTGGAGGTTTTGTTTTCATTTGGGTTTTCTGGGAAGCAATCTCTGAGGCAGTTTTGATGAGAAGAGCCTAGGTTTATTTAGTAAGTGATTCAAGGTAACACCAGTAGGGAATGATAGGGAAGTTAGCCAGCAAGATTTTTGTCAGTTCCCAAGAGTAACTTAAAATTACTAGGCACCTGGCATCACTGTTACAGATGTGCCTGAGTTATCCAATACAAGGCACATGGGAGCTGGAGTGTTCATAAACCAGGTTGTATCAACTAGTATTTTGACTGAAATGAAGGGGAGTTTTGATAAAACTACCCTGTGGTATGAGCTAGCACAGCAGGTTCCCCTAATTTAGTTGTTTTTGTTTGTTTGTTTGTTTGTTTGGTGTGTGTGTGTGTGTGTGTGTGTGTGATATCTGTGGAATAATGCTCTTGTACTCTGAAAAGATTTGTCACTTGTATTGATTTAAGAAAATGCTAACTGGCTATTAGCCAGGCAGATAGCATAGGCACGGTGACCATGCTAGGAGAATTCTAGGAAGAGGAAAGGCTTAGTCTGCAGCCACCACCCAGATGTGGAGGAAGCAAGACGAAAATAGTGCACTAAGAAAAGGTGCCAAGTCATGTGACTAAACTTAGATAAGAATTATGGGATAATTTAAGTTGTAGGAGCAAGTTAATAATAAGCCTAACACAATAGACCAAACAGTTTATAATTAATATAAGCCTCTGTGTGTTCCTTTGGGACTGAAAGGCTGTAGGATCAGATGGGACAGAAACTTTTATCTACTTGTTTTTCGGTGTTTTGTTCTTTTTGTTTGTTTGTTTGTTTTTCCAGGCCAACTGATACAAGATGCTAGAATTTGAGAGCCCTGAACTAATCTGGGAGAAAATCTGGCCACAGTGCTGACAATGTCATTTATTGCTTATAAATGATTAGTTTTGAAACAAATGATTACTTTTTAAATAAAAGCTCTTATATTTTTCTAATATTTTATTTTTCTCTCTAGAATTTTTCTCTCTCATGTCTAAAATGTAAATATTTTTCAACATCTGTCCATAATTTTCCACAGCTTAGCATTCACACAGTTTCTATTTAGTCCGAGTAGATGATCCTTCATATCTACTCAGTGCTGAGTCTTTTGTCTCCATCTCTCTATGCTGACATGTTAAACTGCCATCTCAGGCTCTCCCTCTATGTATTATACTTCAGAGTATCCAAAATTCAGCTAACCATCTTCCTCAGAAAAACTTCATTCACTCCTTAGAATTACTTCTGGGCTCTATTGTATTGAATTGTTCTTAATCTTCTTTAACCCTTCTACTCACTTGCATCAAGACCCAGGCAGCTATGCTGCTCTGTCACTTCTCTGTCACAACATCTTCTGCCTGTTTTCTTCTTCAATTTCCAGCTAGCAATTTCATTCACATCCACATTTTCACTGTGCTTGCCTTGCTCTCTTTCAACAGCCTGCAGACTCTCATTTCTCTTCTTCATGTCAGGGGCAGTCACATCGATTTTCTAATGATACAATTATCATCATGTCTCTTTTCCGCTCAAAAGTCTAAGATGTTCCTTATTTCTTACAGAATACTGCTCTAGTTAGAAGGACATGCACTTCAGGTCAAAGGGAACTGGTCTAAATTTCTATCCCACCTCTGACCACTTGTACATAATTGATAAAATGGTTACACTTTGTGAGCTCCAATCTCCTCACCTATGAACTAATCATTCCTACTCTACTGGAAAGAAAAGTAGCATCTTACGTGAATTGTAAGCCACACATCTTTGTCAGGTGTGCCACAGACACCAGATAAGCATACTCTTTACCTTCATTGTGTTTCAGAACTTATTTGTCTCATACCACATGTTCTCTAGAACCTATAGGTATAATATAGAATGTATTATATATTAAAGTACAAATAAAATTTAAAAACACACAGGCAAACTTTAGTTTAATTGTGAGTCATGACAGATAGGAAAGCAGTACAAATGAAGAAAACATATTGATAATTTGAATTAAGTTTTATGAGTTCTGCATCAAGACTAAAAAAAAAGAGATGAATTTTAGACACAAACAATATATGTCCTATACATACCGAACAAGTTAAGAAAATATATGAATCACAAGTATAAAATGTATAAAATGGATCAGAACTGCTAATTTACAATATATGATCAATAGATATAAAAAATAGACTAAGTACTTAGTGAAAAAGTAAGTATTAAAATGTCATCTCTTAAGACACTAATGACTTATTTTCTTCCTCTGTTCATTTATAGTCTGTCTTTTCCATCAGTTACTGGATGAAGGCTCTATGATGATAGTTGGTGTATTCACCAATCTGATTACAGAGAAGACCAGCTCAGGCACCCTCTCCACTATTGCTAAGAGTCTTATCTGGGGTCATCCTTGTGGATTCTCTGGAATTTCCCTAGCACCAGTTTCTTCCCTAAGCTCATAGTGACTCTCTGAAGATCTCTCTTCCATTGTTCTCCCACCTCAACCACCCCTTTCCCCATGCTCTCATCTCCCATCCCCTCCCCTTTATCACCTTGCTTTGCCCTAAGTTCACCTAGGAGATCTCAACAATTCCCTTTCCCAGAGCAATCTATGTGTTCCTCTAAGGGTCTTCCTTGTCCTACTGCCAGGGCCCCTCTGACAGAGCAGGCTTTACCACTGTCTCCCACATACTGAGGGCCTGGCTCAGTCCTATGGAGGCTCTGCAGCTGTCATTCTAGAATTCGTGAGTTTCCATGAGATTGGTTCAGCTGTCTCTGCAGATTTCTCCATCCTGACCTTGACCTCCTTTGTCTATATATTCTCTACTCCCTCTCTGGTGTTCTTCTGTCTATGTGTTACTTTCATTGGTTAACAAAGGAACTGATTTGGGCCTATAGCAGAACTATAGGGGAACAGAGCTAGGCGGGAAAAACTAAACGAAATGCTGGGGAAAAGAGGCAGAGTCAGGGAGCCTCCATGGATCTGCCACCGGAGATAGAGGTGCTGAAATTTTGCTGGTAGGGCACGACCTCATGGTGATATGCAGATTAATAGAAATAGGTTAAATTAATATGTAAGTGTTAGCCAATAAGAAGCTAGAGCTAATGGGTCAAGCAGTGATTTAATTAATACAGTTTTCTGTGAGATTATTTCAGGGCTAAACTAGCTGGAGGGCAGGGATGAACAAGAGGTCTCCTCCTACACCTCTCTTAGATTGGATTCCAGGAACTCGACTTGGTGCTTGTTTGTGGATCTCTGCATCTGGTTCCATCAGTTACTGAATCTATTCCTAGTTCATGAGCTAACATAGCCCATTACCTATGGGGGGATGTTCTGCTTTGCCTTAATGAAGGTGGGAAGGGCTTAGTCCTGTTCCAATTAATGTGCTCCAATTAATGTGCCAGACTTTGCTGAGTCCCCATACGAGTCCTTACTGGTTGGGAATGGATGAGGGGTGACTGGAGGAGGGGAAGCAAAGGGCAGGGTGTGTGGGTGGAAGGGTAGGAGGAAGAACTGTGGTTGGAATTTAAAATTAAATAAAAATATAAATAATATAGATAAAAATAAATGAATAAATGATGAATACAATGCATAAAAATTAATAACATGTCTTTTTTATTGGTCCTAACTCCTTTCTTGACTCTGTATAGAAAAATCAAACCTTGGGCTGGGGAGTTGGCTAAGCATGCAAAATGCTTGCCACACCCTTATGAGGATCCTAGAAACTACTTAAAAAGCCAGGTGGAATGTAAGCCTACCTGGTACCCTGGTGTATGGGAACCAGAAGAAAGGGGTCCTCGATCAAGCTAACCAGACTGACTTGCATAAATAGTGACCTGCAAGATCAACAAAAGACTCTGCTTCACCATATGAACTGGAAAACATGAAAGGAAGGAACCTCAAGTCAACCTCAGACTTCTACATGCACATATGCTCACATATATGCAAACATGCATGTGCATGCCACAAAAACACATAAAGAGACACATAATTCCTTACCTAAAGAATCTCTGTCTATTCATTCATTAATTAAGTGCTTAGTATTAAGTCCTAACTGAAAAATAAGAATTAGCACCTAATGCTCAGGGAACATGGACTAGGAGATGACAAATATTTCTCTCTAGAAGTGACATAATTCGGGCTTATTATTTAGTCTATCATAACTTTGGATTTAGAATTTCTTCAATATACAAGGTACAAGGTATGGATCTTTTCTTTTTAGAGCTAGGTGTAGGATTTGACATCAATTCCTGTTTTTGTTTTGCTTTTATAACATTGGTAAAATAGGAATAGAGGAAAACCTGAGATATGCCATCTGCACAAATCCTGCAAGTGGAGATGACTGGAAGATGTCCTGTGATGTCAGGAACAAAACTGCAGATCTGTCTTCACCATGTCTAAGCCTTTGCTGTGCAGAAATGGCAGGAAAAAGTTCAATAAATGAATGTTGTCAGGGAAAAAGTAAAACTGCATTTGCACTCACATGGCATGATACATAGGGAATTCTTACATGGGGACCCAGTAAGGTCTAAATTTCACAAAGGATCACTTGAAGTTATACAACAGAATCCTTGCTAAATGGGTTCTTCATAAGACTCATGGCATAAATTCAGAAACTAGCAAAGGTCCTTGACTAGTTGTTTACTTCATTCTGTACATTTACATTACTTTTTTCTATTTTTTTAATTTTTAAGATTAGAATATAATTATATATTCCAGTATGTTTCCTTCCTTTAATCTCTCCCATAATTTTCTTCTCTCATGAAAATTTGTGGGATAGTTTTTCTTTATTATTTCACACTCACACACATACAATATTGATTAAAATACAGTTATATCATTTCTACCAGCCCATTCCTCCATCCAACTGCTCTCACATACATGATTTTAAAAGGAATGAATTTATTTATTCAGTAGGATAGAGAGAGTATTTGTGCCCAGCACACTTTCGAAGGTCAGAGAACAACTTTAAGGGACTCAGTTATCTCCTTCCACCATTTGAACCTCAAGCATAGAACTCACAATGTCAGGTTTGGCCAGAGAAGCCTTTACCTGTTGAACCATCCCACCAGCCCCTTCTATAAATTACTTGTTTCTGATGTATCAAACTCCATACTTGGGAGATGTTTTATGTATATATTGGGTGCCAATTTGTTGTAGGAGGCCACTTGTTTATTTCTTGGCTGCCCAGACTCCTGAAATAATAACAGGGAAACTATATTATTTGCAATATTGCTTGGTCAAGAGCTTATCCTAAACTAACCCAATTCCATTAATCTGTGTATCGCCACGGGGCTGTGGCTTACCGGCAAAGTTTTGGCATATCTGTCTCTGGCGGAGGATCCATGGTTTCTCTCTGACTCCACCTTCTTTATCCAAGCATTCAGTTTAGTCTGCCCTATCAAGCCAAACCAGTTTCTTTATTCATTAAGCAATAAAGACAGAAGGACCTCCCACAGCATATATATATATATATATATATATATATATACACACACATTTGTATGTTATACAGTGCATGTACGTACGTATAACAATAGATGTGTTGTTTCTGAACCAGTTTTGTGCTGCATTATGTGGTTTCTTTGGGTCAGGCCTATTCAACCTTTACTTTTCATTTGCAGCTAAACTCTACACTAAACATCCTATTTCCCACTTTCAGAGAGCTGCTCATTGGTGAAAGCATTCCTCTTGGTAGTGCCTCCCAGTATATTAGTGGAAGTTGTCTCCTACAACAGCTTCCTCAGCACAATGTTGGCTGCTGTGTACAGTGGCTTCTACCATCCACAATTCTATGAACACTTTCATTCTCTCTTCCACCAGCTAGCATTACAGCTCTAGTAAGGAGACTCCAGGTAAGCCCCCAACTTGTTCTTTATTTCTTGGAAGAGTTCTGTAGGAGTGCAGAGGATGATCCTTGTCACTCCTGTTCCAAGTTTGTGATGAGTAAAGGTCTTACTAACCTCCCTCTCAAGCCATGATAGGAGCTGTCAGCTCCCTAGATGCTATCTGTTGGGATTTCACTTTCAAATCCTGCTCATTTAAAATACAAATTCTGAGTCATCTTTTCAGTCAATAACACAAGGTAGTTTCCAGGAATCTAGTTCTAGGACCGGTATGTTGACTTTTTTTCTTTATTTTTTTTTCTTCTCTTTCTTTTGAAAAGGAATTCTCAGAAACATATTATAAATGAATGGGAGAAAGAGAACCTGACTTCTGATGAATTTATTCCAAAGGAATCTGTAAACTCATTCTATGATAAGCTCTGAACATGGTTACCAGTATAGGAGTCTTTAATTAGGGAAAAGGAACTAAGCTGTCTACCTTGACCTCAGTAGGTTACTAAAGTTGAATCCTCTAAGAGAAAAAATGAGCTCATCTTCTCCATTATCTAAGTATAGTCTGTGAACAAGGGCCGAGCTTGAGAGTCATGTGAACACTTGATTATTAGGGATATCTTCCCTTAGAACTGAATGGCAGTGGAGGCAGCTCATTATAATATCCAGATGGTACATAACTAAATTTAAGGTGATCTAATCAGTTGTCCTAGAATTTCTAGTTGGCATGAAATAGAACACTGATTTGCCTCCTAACACATTTCATATAATTATTGCATATCTTGTCTGTGTGCTATTTATTAAGTAAGGTACTACTAGCATTTTTGCTTTTATTTTAGAGTTGAGTTTAGTATAATATTTGTCTCAAAAAATGATAATCATTAAGAAAAGCAGTCTTTTACAAAAGAAAAAGTAGTCTTAATTTCCTCAATTTGAAAAAGAAAGATAAAATTACTTTTAGAGATGAAAGTTATTAACTATTTAAATTGCTGTTGACAATTTTATTATGTAAGATACAAATAGCGTGAATTGTATTATTATTGGTTATATAATGTGAATCTAACATTAAATACTGCTATGTAACAGCCATTCTGTTATAGCAGATATTTTTTTAGACCAGTGGCTCCTAGCCAGAAGAAGTTTTACTTTACTATTCCTGGAGTTCATTTCAGTTGTTAAGACAAGAGATGTAGACAGAGGGTATAGATCAGTGGAAAAGGTCACATGCTTTGTGCAAGTGACACCTGGGCCTCAATCTTCAGCACCACTTAAATAGAAATAAAATGAAACAAAACAAGGGAAGGAGAGAATGAAACCATTATCGAAACCTGGAAAATAGAGGCCAGAGACACAGCGAGACATTCTACCAAACACAACTGTCCTTCCTACTGTTGAACTAAAATGTCAGCAATTCTGAAGCTAAGAATTTCCACTTCGAGCATCTGAAGTAGGCACAGATATTTTTCGTCTAGACATTTAGAGAGGCATAGTGATGCAGCACCAAAAGCAAGCAGTCTTGGTGCAAAGCAATCCATTATTAATTACTTATGCGACATGATAGAAGTCATTTGATTATCTATGTACCATTTTATATAGTTAAACAAAAACCATTTTGAAAAGGCATTTTAATATTTTGATTTTATAAATGTAATTACATCATTTGCTCTTTCTTTGTCTTCCCTTCCAACCCTCTCATGTGTCAACTTTACCGTTTTCATTCAAATTCATGGCTTGTTTTTCTTTAATATTTAAACATATCTATGTTTACTATATACATTAATCATATATATTAATATATTTGTATATTGTGTTGATCTTAAATATAGCTGTTCAGTCCATAAAATGACATGTGTATGCATGTATGCATCAGGCTTGGCCATTGGTATAAGATATCACGAACATGGTTGTCAGACATGACCTGAACAAGAATAGCATGAACAGACCTGCTAACATGCATTGTAGAAAGCCCCCAACGCTGCCTCTCTAGATAAACAATAATCTTTGAGAAAAAGGTATTCATTTTAGTGGTCAAGGCTGTTAGTGTTCATACTTTTACTTGCACTTTGATTTGTTTTCTTGTACTCCATATTAAAATATTATACAGTTAAGATTAGAGCCTAAAGGCTAGATTGCTGATTTATATCTGGAAAATCTGTATCAATCATCAATAACAGTGGACACATATTCTTTAACTTTAAGCATTTTATATCAGACAAGATTGGGCACGTTCAGTGTGGTATGGTAGCAGACTACTTTAAACATTTTATATCTACCTTTGATGAAGTCAAAATCAGGGGTCTTATTTCTTTGTGCTTCTTTATTTGTAGACTGAGGATAACCATCTTAAATATGTTCTTTGACTACTCATTAATTCTGCCACCAGAAACAGAATAACAACTAAGTCATTGAAAAACAATTTAAACAAAATATTCAAAACAAAAATGTGCTAACTATAATCTACATATTAAATCTTACTCATCTGTGCACACATTTGAGTAGTAAAGTGAGCATCTTATTTAACTAGCATTCTTTGACTTTGGTTTGTTAGATTCACTGCTAGATAGTCTATCATAATTCATTTTCAAGCTATATATTCTTTGTTTTTCACTTTTCTTTTCAGGACAGAGTCACTCTGTGTAGCTCTGCCTATCCTAGAAATTATTATGTAGACCAGGCTATCTTCGAACTCAGAGAGCCTGTCTCTGCTTCCTGAGTGCTGGGATTAAAGGCATGCTCCACCACCACCCAACTTCTATAAGTTGTTTCTTAGCTTTATTTCAGTGTAGAAATCAGGAAAATTACAATATTTTAAAAAATATTTAATCAAATAAGTCTATCCTATAAAGGCTGTTACGTGCTATAATATGGTATGAACTGACAGACTATATGTCAGTTTGCATATTGATTATGTATTATGATCCTAATTATCAAAATTTATATAAAATACCTGCAACTATATATTAAATTCAGTATATTTACAACGCTATGCTGGTAGTTGTTAACTCTAGTTTTCTAGGTAGTAATCCAATTCTCAAAGAGTTTCTTTTGTTTGACTAGTGATCTACTACTATATTTTAGCTGCATAAGAAAAATTCAAAATGAAAGTTTGTACAACTTGAAAGGATTTCCTCTCCAATTGAGAGAACCATTATGGGGTTAGCAAGAAACCTAGCACTAGAGAAATTCCTAGGAATTCAGAAGGATGACCCCCAGCTAAGACCCTAAGCAATAGTGGAGAGGGTGTCTGAACTAATCTTGCCATGTAGTCAGATTGATGACTATCTTAAATGTCACCATAGAACCTACCCCCAGCAACTGATGGAAGCAGAGGCAGAGATCCACAGCAGACCACTGAGCTGAGCTCCCAAAAGCCCAGTCGAAGAGTGGGAGCAATGAGAATTTGAGTAAAGAGGTCAAGATCATGGTGGGGATACCCACTGAAAAAGCTTACCTGAGCTAATGGGAGCTTGCCAACTGTGGCCTGAAAATGAAGGAGCCAGCATAGGACCAAATAGGCCCTCTGAATGTGGGTGACAGTTGTATGACTGGGGCAGACTGTGGAGCCACTGTCACTGAGATCAAGATTTATCCCTACTGCTTGTACTGGCTTTTTGGAACTCTTCTCTTTGGAGGGATACCTTGCTCAGCCTAGATATAGTGGGTAGGGCCTTGGTCCTACCTCAAAGTAATGTGCTAGACTTTGTTTACTCCCCATGGGAAGCCTTACCCTCTCTGAGGAGTGGATGGGGCGTGTGGGGAAAAGTGAAGGGTATGGGGGGAGGCGAGGGAGTGGGAACTGGGATTGGTATATAAAATGAGAAAAGATAGGGTTTTTTAAACATACATACATACATACATACATACATACATACATACATACATAAATACAAAAGAAAGAATGCTCACAAGCAATTTGTGTTTCCTCTGTATTAGAGCTCTGGCATTCCACTCATTCAGCCATTCTTGTCAGCTCTCAGTATGCTTACAATCCTTCATAGATGTGGCAGATCCCAATACAAGGTTTAATGTTTAAAGCAGAACAATGAGGGAAAGAGATTTTTGGAGCAACAGGGTTTGTTTCTTTGATCCTCTTTCTTTGTGCTTCAAGACAAATGTATTACATAAAATTCCATTCAGTCCAAGTGCTGTAATAAGTAAGGATGATAAGTAGAAAAATTGTATGCATGGCAACACATCTTTATATTTATAAGCAATTAGAGGGGATGGTGATCTGAGAGAACATCTAAGCTTTTCTGAGACTACAAAAAGAAAGGGAATGGTGTCAGGTAGATGGAAAGTAAGTTAAGCAATCACAGACTAAATTGCATAAACTTTTAAAAGCCCCTTTCCTGACCTAGGCACTCTTAAAAGCATGATTCCATGATAGATCAGTTTTGTGTGAGCAACACCTGAGGTATAGATAAATAAACTTTGGTGTAGTGATAGGGGAGAGCAGGCCTGTTTTTCGTCCGGCCCAGCTCCTGCACGGCTAGCTTATACCCCGAAATCACAACACACAAATCGTATTCATTTAAACACTGCCTGGCCCATTATATCTAGCCTCTTCTTAGCTAACTCTTCCATCTTGCTTAACCCATATCTAATAATCTGTGTACCACCACGAAGTGGTGGCT
>LOJH01062457.1:0-10439 GCA_001685095.1 Ellobius talpinus
GGGGCTTGCCAGCTGTGGGGTACTGGGTGGGACAGATACCCCAACAAGCAGGCCCCTTCATGTTACAATATTAAAGAGGGTTTATTAGATTGGCTTCTGCACTATGGTCTGGGTAGTCCAACCACAGCTGCCTCATGCTGGGGAGTCTGAGAACCCAGGAGCCACACCCTCTCCTGGCAACCTATATAAAGGACATGGAAGAGGGAAGCTTGTTCTCATTGTTGCTGGCAAGTCTGTCCCTTCACTGGCATTGGAGCCCACTTCTTCAGGATTCTGGTTTATACTGAAGACCAGCTGACACATCCAGCCTCACGTAGTGAAGAATGAATGGATTCTTGGACTTTTCGTTGGTAGAGAACCATTGTTGGACTAGCTGGACCACAGCCTGTAAGCCTTTCCTCTAGAATACCTCCCCTCTCTCTATGTGTGTGTATGTATACATCCATATATGTGTATGTATGTATTCTATAAGTTCTGCCCCTCTAGAGCAGTGGGTCTCAACCTTCCTAATGCTGTGACCATTTAATACAGTTAATGTGGTGACCCCAGCCATAAAATTGTTTCATTGCTATTTCTTAACTGTAATTTTGCTCCTGTTATGAACTGTAATGTAAATATCTCATATGGGATGCCCAAAGGAGAACCACTGCTCTAGAGAAACCTGAATTAATATATCATCCAAGAGGAAATCAGGCATCAGAAGATCAAGGTGACCCAAACTTGGTGAGAGTCTGGATTCCAACTTTTTACTTCCAGGCTCTGTTTTCCAGAAAGTTCCTATGCCAACCATTCTCCCTCAGACATTTCCCACAGAAGACACTCTCCATCCCAGAAGTTCTAGCCAAGGCTCCTGTGCTACCTCTCCATGCAGAAGCTGGTCCAGCCTGGACCACATCCTTCCCTGAGACCCATCTTCATGGCCAGGGCTATGAGGCTCTTATCGACCAAACCCAGGACAAAAACAGGCCAGAGATGTGTCTTAGTCATTGAGAGGAATTGGAAGGATGGGATAGAGGGGCCTAGATCATCCCCACCCCTCCCCTGGAGACTTTGATCCAAGTGTTACCTGCCACCAAAATCCACAGCAAGCTCCAACTGTGCCACTGGAATCCCCACAGGAAGTATGGGATGGTGGTTAGGAACACAGACATGGCCTCAATGTCCTGGGTTCATGGCCATTCCTGGCTAAGTCCCCTGGCGAGTGCCCAGTGGGCCTTATGTTAGTTTTAATCCTAGCAATATCTGCCTCGCAAAGTTTTACCAAGAGCTCAGGAACCTATATGGTTTCAACATCACCATCACTTACGTGACACACACATTCCATGTTACTTTGTGGGTGTGTGGGTGTGTCCTGTTCAGAAGGCCTATACTTTTTTGCTGGGTTTTCCAAGGGATTGGGGATGAAAAAAGAGAGTGCCATTTCTCTTTTGAGACTGCACTTGCCTGACTTGAACATATCCCGTTACTGAGACGCAGACTCTCTCTCCAGTGAGAGTGTCCCCAACATACGCCGCTTCTCTCTTTCTGATTCCATGGGCAGGTAGACTCCTAGCTCTGCCAAGTAGACTTCTAGCACCCATCCAATTTGGACTGCCAGCCTTGGGGTGTGCCTCAGGGTAGTGTGGGCAGCAGGTTCACTTGGGTTTCATGGCTTGGTGAGTACAGATGGCTTCTGGCCCACGTTCAATTGCAGGGCTTCCCCGCAGAGCCTGGCTGCAGACCTTGGGAGGCAGAGCTGTGCAGGGCATTAGTTACTTTGTCAGATTTCTGGAAACCTGAAGCCGCAGCATAGACTTTGCGGTAACCCACATTCTCCATCAGACCAAACTGGCGGCAGGCGAGCAGGCCTCCTATTTCAATTAGACACTCTGTCTAGATAACGTGGGGAGAGGAGGGCCAGGCACTTTCTGTATGGGCATGCCCAGGAGGGAGCTGACAGAATAAACCACACTCAGAAATCTCTGTCCTCTGCCCTTCCTTCCTGCCTGAGTCTTTAGACACCTTACCTACCACCACCACATAGAGGAGAGCCTTGGAGAGGGCCTCAGGGGTACTCTGGGGGAGCCAGAGTAGGGGTGTGGTCTGAAGGGCACTTCCGTGTTGTCTGCATCCAACACAGTGCCCCATAAAACTGGTCACAGTCACCTGGTTATGGGCTCCATTTTTATTTTAAGACAAGGCCTCACGTAGCCCAGGCTGGCCTTAGACTTGTTACATAGGCACGGATGGTTTTGAACTTCTGATTATCCTGCCTAAACCCCTGCATGTTGAGGTTAGAGACATGAACTACCACGCACCTGGTACACATGGTCTCGGCTATGGACTCCAGGCTTTGGACAGACTATGTGAGCAGTTGACCAACTGGGCCATATCCCCAGAACCTAGAACCAGGCCTGGCATGCAGGAGGTGCTTGAGTTAAGCTTCTTTTCCTGTTGCTATGGAATGTTCCACCTGAAACAACTCAAGAGAGAAAGTGTTTGTTTGGGTTTGCACATGGCAGCAACATTTGGGTTTGCACATGGCAGCAACATTTGGGTTTGCACATGGCAGCAACATCACGGCATCAATTGGGGTGGCTGTTGCATCTTACCACGGCCAGGAAACGGAAAGAACTCCACTGTAGTGGCATTTCAAATGTATTTTAATAAATAAAGACTGCCTGAAGATCTGAGAGTAAAACAGTCCCACTGGTCAGCCTTACAGGCCAGGTTATGGTAACACACGCCTTTAATCCCAGTAGCCACAATGACACGCACCTTTAATCCCAGTGGTGCACACCTTTAATCCCGAGCCCTAAAGAGGAATATAAAAGGGGGGGGGAGACAGCTCTCAGACACAGTCTCATTCTGAGATCCCTGGAGGCAGGATCGCCATTTCAGACTGAAGTCTAGGTAAGAGCCAGTGGCTGGCTGTTTTGCTTTTTGGATCTTGAGGTGGAACCCCAGTTTCTGACCCTGAGCTTTTATTAATCGTGCATCACTCCATATTCAGAGAGCTTCCTCCTTTCCATTTAGCCCAAGACCCATGCCTGGAAAAGGGTGCTCTCCTCATTCAGGGTATGTCTTCCTATCTCACAGGCTTCCCCAGGGGCTAGCCTAATCTAAATGAATCCCTCACAGGTGTGCCTCAGCTTGTCTCCTAGGAAACTGTAGAGCCTGTGAGTAGACAATCTGCACTATAAATCCATGGCCCATGTGAATGCAGAGGCTGTTGGGAAATAGAACTTGTCAATCATAGAACTTATCACCTATCTTCTACCTACTATTTACCTTTTGGCCTATCATATATGTATGAATGTATTTCTATTGCATATATAATCTATTTATCTATGTATCTATCATCTACCTGCCTATCATCTATCATTTATCGATCTTTCATCTATCAGTTAATCATCTATCTATATCTGTCTATGTCTACTTATGTGTGTGTATCTACCACCTGTCTGTCTGTCTATCTTCTATCTATTCATATATCTATCATCTTTCTAATCTATCTCTCTATCAGCTATCTAATGTGTGTGTGTTTGTCTGTCTGTCTATGCATAATTTCCTTAGACTCACACACATCTGATACACAGAGACAAAGCCATGTCTTTCTGACTTCTATGGTCATGGTCATCCCAATACCACATGGCCTCTTGCATTCTGTTCACCAAACCAGAATCCAGCAAGAAGCAGAGTCCCATGAATGACAGAGAGAAAATCTTGTGTGTTCATCCTTTTCATAGCTCTGCAAATTTCTTTTTGTTTTCTTCCTTAGTTCATTTGGTTGTTGGTTTTGAAACAAGGTCTCTCTATGTAGCCCAGGCTCACAATCCTCCAGCGTTAGCCTCCCGAGTGCTAGGGTTGCAGTTGGGAGCCATCATGACAGGTTTCTGTGTGTTTCATAGTATATGAATCGTGTCTGTTGTTACAATGGCGTGCATACACAATGTGTATGTGCATACATGTGTGTAGAATAGATACTCAAACATTTACTATAATGGCAGATGTATGATCCTAGAATGAATGAAGACCCTGTTTGCAGGGTGGAATGCTTTGGAGATGAGTGACATCTGTCTTGTTCCATACACAAGTGAATCTCAAACACAAATTCAAAATCGGATCAAAACAGATTCTAGTATTTGAAGTTAGGACAGTGGCTGGGTATGGTGGTATGAGAGGGTCATCCCAGCATTCAGGAGCCTGAGGGAAGAGGGTCATGAGTTCAAGGCCACCCTGGGCTACATAGAGAGACTGTTCTCAAACAAAACAAAATGAAAAGGTTGGGGTAATAGCTTCATGGGGGAGTGCAGGAAGGGTCTCCTGGGGAGAGAGGGCTCTGGTTATTTTTTTCTTTTGCTATGATAAACACCATGACCAAAAGCAACTAGGGCAGAAAAGGGTTTATCTGTATACCGAAGACTTGACCCTTTGAGGCCACAGTCTGTTACTGAGGTACATTGGGGCAGGAACTCAAGCAGGAGCTTGAAGCAGAACCTGGGGAACATGTTTGAGGGCTTGCTCCCGGGACCATGCTTCCTTGTAGAGCCCGAGATCACCTGCCCAGGGAATGGTGCTACCCACAGCAGGCTGAGCCCTTTTACACTAAATAAACAAAGAAAACAGCCTCACAGCCATGTATGTTCTCAGGTCAACTTTAGCTAATCAATTCTTTCCCATGGGATTCTAGGCTGTGTCAAGTTGACAGTTAAGGTTATCTAGGATGGGGAACATCTGCTAACAGGTCAATGTGAATTGTTTCTCTGCCTCTCTCTCCTTCCCTCCCCATCACATACACACATACGCACACACGCGCGTGCGCACACACATGCACACACACGCACATGCACACACGCACACACATATGTACGTGCACAGGCATGTACGCGCATGCACGTGCACATACGCACACATGCACACGCAAACACACGCACACGCACACAATGCACACACATGTACATGCACACACGTGCACTGCGCACGCACGGGCATATGCACACACGCACGCACGTGCACACGCACACATGCTTACGTGTACACGCACGCATGCATACGCACACACACACATGTTTTTCTTGTCCCTCTTCCTCTTGCTGACTTTTCCCCATCCTTCCACCCTTTCTCCCATGGCGTCCCTGACCCTTACTGGGGGTGGGTTATCATGGATGTCCCGTTTTTGACTGAGCACTTGGTCTCAGTCTCACTGTTAGGACCAGTTCTCCGAGATCTCACACTGGATGCTGCCCGCTGCAGGAAGAAGTTTCTCTGGCCAAGGCTTAGAGAGCGGCCTGGGTCTGTGGCTAAGGACTTGGAAGGTAGTTTAACAGCATGGTCATTGAAAGAAATAACAACAGAGAGGGCTCTGTGACCCACCGCCACCCCACCCCACCCCCAGCCACGTACCAAAAATGAATTCCCTCCTGTGAGCTTTAGTCCAATCTGAAATCGGTTAGTTCCATCACAGCATTCATGCCACTATTGCGACCAAGGGATGCAGTTCGCCTGGCAGGTCCATGCTGCAGCATGCAGCATCCACTGCTGGGTAATAAAGCCATTGGTGGTCTTTGTCCCCCATCAGTTTGCATAGTGCCTTCTGACACTGTGAAGGCTAGCCAGCAGGGAGGAAGTTTCTTGGTTCGTCTGAACGTCTCTGTGTCCTTCTGCCAAAGCGCATAGCATCTTCAGCAAATGGTCTTACCATGCAGCTATGGAGAGCAAGCGAAGGCTTTGAGAGCTGCCTGTGCTGTTTCGGAGACTTGGGGGCCTCCCTGACTAATAGCTCATAGGGAGGTGTCGTACGCATGGCTCATACTGTGCTTTTCATCCAGTAACTCATGCCTGCTGGTAATGACATTGCTCACCCGAGCACAATAATTCTGCGTGACTTTTTTTTATTGAAATTTGTATTTTGAAATTAGCTTACTAACTGGCAAGTTTCCATAAGGCTTTTTCACACACCCTTAGTTTTGTTGAACAAAGCCTCTACCCCTTCCTCTCTTGCCTTGAACAATGAACCCAAATAACTTCCTTCCTTAAGTTGCTTTGCCAATAACTGGCACCCCCTTGCTGTACCTCAAACCAGACCCATAACTCATAACTGTAAGAAGTGATTGCTTAGCCCTGGCTAAACAGGGGAGGGTGTTCTTCAGGCTGCCATGGATAACTGAAAACTTTTGTGGAAAAATCTGGAGGCCACGCTAGTCTGAACCACATGGCCATGTCATCAGACAGGGGGGATAGAATCTCATGTGCTAATTAGAACCGTTGTTGCCTTGGATGAAGGACAGGCACTTACAACCCTGAGTAATCATCTCGTACATTCTCTCTGCTGTTCACAGCTGTGTGGCCTCCAGCATGTGTCTTCACCTCTCTGGGCTTCAGTGAACTCATTAGGGAAGTGGAGACAGAAGGAAAAGGCATCTGTCGTGCTTAACACTGGGCCATAGCAGGCACTCACAACCATCTGTGACTTTCCCTCTGTGAGCTTGGTTTTCCATGTAATGGGAAGGATTGATAATGTCCACCCCTCTCCCTCACCCCTCAATCTCCCAGAAGACAAGGATTCAGGGAGAACACAGCCAGCTGCAAACCATGGCTTTCAACACGGAACCTCTGGCCCTCCGACCCTTCACATCTGTCTCCTATCCCTAAAGACAGTACTTGTCCAAGAGGAGGTACTTGCATCAAGCCCAAACTTCATATGGTGATGGGCAAATTAGGTGAGTTTAGAATTTCACGTGGCATCATCTGGGTTGGACCAACAGGACAGCATGGGAGGATGTCTTTGGCCGCTTCTTTCTGACTCGAGCTCCCATGAGGACCTAGCTCAGATCCAGAGTTGGGCTGGAGCATGGCACTGATTAGAATCACCTCTGGGCACCACAGACCTACGGAGCTGGGCTGGACCACCTCCAGGCTGTTCTGATCACCCCCTCTGTCGTCAGAGGCAAGCCCCACCTTCTGGGACTCTCCGATTGCCTACTCTGGGCTTCGGCTGTCAAAATCCACTCAAGAAGGACAAAAAAGTGGGTTTGGGGTAGGACGGTATGAGACTCACTTAGATACCAAGACTCCGTGGTTCCAACCAACCAGGTTTCTAATCCTCCTTGTTGATTCTCCTCTTAGGGACAGCACAAATTAAATACTGTGCTAGGTCAACTTGGACTTCATTACAAAACCCTGTCTCAGAGAGGTAGGGGCAATATCACATGCTTGTGTCTGCCTTTGTGTGGTACACACTTATTACCAATCCTGTTTTACGAAGAGGTTCAATGACTTTCCCAAGGTCACACAGCCAATAGCTGGTGAACTCTGCTTCAGAGTTCAGGTCATAATAAGCCTGTTGCTTGCTGCAACTGGCTCCCAGTTTATGGCTTTTGTGACTTTAGCCAGTGTGATTATTTCTAGGGGATTCAATTTCCCCTTCTGTATCTCGGGCATGACCCTGGCGGCTTCCTTATTGGGTTCTTGAGATATGAAGTGCTATTCCTGCAGCGGTTTAATTAGGGGACTCAGGGATAACTGAGTGCGCCGTGGATGTCCTCCTCTTCCTCAAATTCCACTTCAAAACACACACAGCAGGAGGGAGGTGTTCAAAGTTTACAGAACTTGGCTTTGACCTAGAGATGTTGGGAACCTCTGCTTTTACTTCTCCAACCTTACTCTACAGCTGGAGAAACTGAGGCCCCAATGGAGTTCTGAGTCACCTGCTGTGGCTCCAGTTTATCTGGCAGGTTCCATGCCTGTGGGATGGGACTTACTGACAAGCATGGCTAATTGAATGATAATAAAACAGGGTCACCCTCAACCTGGGACGAGGGAGGCACAGGACCACTGGCTGCTTTCCCCTCCCCTCCCCAGGCTAATGGTTTTATGGAGGTCGTAAACTACCACAATTTCAATAATGAGAGTGGCCTCCCTTGGCCCAGTGACCCTTGGAGACTTGATTGACACCTCAGCCTCGGCATTCCTGAGAACTGTGAGAAACAGCTCTGCTCTGGGTGTGCCATCTGAACTACCAGACCCCCCACCTTCCCTGGGAACTTCCCAGATGTGCGTGGGAGCTGCCAAGCTCAGCTCCCCAATTCTAACTCAAGGCAAAAGTACCCCAGACTGGTAATATCTCCAGCAAATGCATGGCTTAGTCCAAACTCAAGTCACAGATAGCTATTCCCTTCTCTAAGCGGAACAGCTTGGGAGGCATGGGGACCAGCATTAGGTGCTTCTGGACTTTTCTCTTGTTTGTTGAGCCCATTCACACAAATGTCATAGCCAGCCTTACAGGCGGCCTGTGCTGAGCCCACTGCCGGGAATTGGTGCCTTTATTTTATGCTATTCTGTTTTGGTTGAGGCAGAGTCTTACTACACAGTCGAAGCTAAAGCTAACCTTGAACTTGTGATCCCCCTGCTTCAGCTCATCAGTGCCAGAATTTCAGGTGAGTGCCACCAAACCCAGCTCTGAACTGATGCCTCTGCATAAGACCCTTCCCTGCATCGGACTCAAGTAACAAGATACCAAAGCAATGACAACGTGGCTTCTGGTCCCAGGTCACAAAAGAGACTGCAGCCAACATTCTCTCTTCCCTTTGAGTCACTTCTCTCGGGGACACCAGCTACCAAGCTATGGCAACATTTAAGCAGTCCTACATACCAGGATGTCTGGTCAGGGGTCGGAGCCTCCTGCAAGGCAAGTCTTCAGATGAGACCAAAGCCCTAGTGTCCTGAGAGTGACCTCATGAGAGACCCCCAAGGCAGAGCCACACAGTCAAGTCAGCCCCAGATCTTCCCCATAGAAATTGAGCTCACACCCTTTTAAAAATAATCATAAAAACATTATGGGACAAACAGTAAAATGTAGATTGTAGGACTGTGGTTAGTCAAAGTGTAAAAGAGTGTGACGGGCCACAGGAATTATGGGCTGGATGCTCCCGTCAGCATCCAAAGAGCTTACGAAGCACCGTGCGTCCGTCTGGTCCTTGCAACTTAGTGATTGCTGAGGGGAGTATGAAGGCAGATGAGGCTTCGCAGGGAACCCCATGACCTGGATCTCCTCCAGGGAGGAACCAGAGTCTTCTCATTGGGTTTCTAACGCAAGCCCCCTCTGGTACAGCGGGGGCCTAGTTAATGTTCCTGAACCGAACCAAACTAAAAGTTGCAGCTCCAGAAGCCTGGGCTGGGGGCAACTGGGTGGCTGTTGCTCTGCCATCGCCAACACGCAGCGTCTGTCTCATGGCCCACAATGGCTGCTACAGATCCTGCCATTGCGTCCACATCCCAGATGGAGGGTGCAAAGAAAAGGCAACAACGGGACATGTCACTCCCCTTTAGAGGCACAAACAGAAAACTGTACATGTCACCTCTGCTTAAATGTCTTTAGCCAACAGTGTGTCACATGGCTGTGCTTATGGGCCAGGGAGTCTAGGGAAATATTTTTATACTGGTAGTCATGATTAAAGCTTAATATTCCGGTACTCTGATTAAAACAACAAACTTGATCCTGACATCACAGCACTCAAGAGACTGAGGCAAGGGAAGGGATCACATGTTTAAGGCCAGCCTGAGCCACACAGTGAGACCCTGTGTCAAACAGTCGGGGGCTGGGGCTGCATCTCAACGGTTGAGCTACAGGTAATGATGCCTGTCTGATATTCATGGGGTCCTTGTGAGGCTCCTCTGGGATAGAAGCTAACCTTGTCTCCATTCTAAAGAAAGCTGAGGCTAGAGAAGCACCTTGCTCCACAGTTCCACAAATGGCAATGGCCAGACCAAAATCATGCTGGTCTTGTGTTGAGAAGAGACCTGAGCATTTGTAGGCTGGCACCGGGGAGCCACGGAAGGCTCACTGCATGGCGGATAAGGTCTTAAGAACACGGTGGGTTGAGGGTTGGAGGGACCATATCTGATTGCAACCTCAGCAGGTAGAGGCGCTTGCCACCAAGGCTGAGGATCTGAGTTCCATTTGTTTATTTTATTTCCAGTCTCAGCTCTCTCAGTTTCGGTGGCGAGGTGATCGCACACTCCCTCGGGGACATCAAGTACTCACTGTGCTCTGGGTGCCACAGGGTGGAAGGAGGGAATCAACCCCTCCAAGGTGTCCTCTGACCTCCGTGCATGTGCCATGGCGTGCACCCCTGCCCCTCATTCGCTCACCCAATCAATTGATTCATGTAAAGAAATATAAATATCCATATTGGGGCATATCAGTTTTGCTGTACTTTTGCATATCAGTCCTGTGTCCAGGATGGCATCAAATAGCTGCTTAATAAACACTTGTTTAAATCGCCCCATGGATGATTATATGGCTCTGAGCCACTCCACCTGACAGACTCTCCCCTCACTAGGCTGCAGACCCCGCTGACTTTTGCCGAGGTCAGAGCCGTGACTCACACCCCTGCTGTACCTAGTGCGGCACCCAGAGCACAGTGAGTACTTGATGTCCCCGAGGGAGTGTGCGATCA
>LOJH01062458.1:267-10460 GCA_001685095.1 Ellobius talpinus
CTGCAGTCATTAAGTCCCAAAGAAATCACACAGAGGTCTACATTAGTTATAAACCGATTGGCGCATTATCTCAGGCTTCTTATTAACTCTTATAACATATTAACCCATCATTCTTGTCTATGTTAGCCATGTGGCTTAGTACCTTTTATGGTGGGGAATTCACATCTTGCTGTTCTGTGGCCGGGTCAGGATTGCGGAGGAATGGGCTTCCTTCTTCCCAGAATTCTCCTGTTCTCCTTGACCTGCCTCTACTTTCTGTCTGATTGTCATGCCTATACTTCCTGCCTGGCTACTGGCCAATCAGTGTTTATTTAAAATATAATTGACAGAATACAGACCATTGTCCCACACCATCATACTATATCTTATAAATACATACAAATACAACTTATCAGTTAATCTCTAAACTAAATTTTCCTTCCTCCCCAAAAAAAAACAGGGATTATCTTGGAATAGTTAGAGAACAGGAGAGGACATAGATCCAAGTGATGGAGAACATTCTAAGTACTCTATGTGTGTAGATGGTACTGTAATCATATGCTTTTGTTTATTTCTTTGTTTTCCAAGACAGGGTATCCCTGGCTCTTCCTCTGTAGACCAGGCAGGCTACACACAGAGATTCTCCTGCCTTTGCCTTCCAAGTTCTGGGATTAAGTGCACCACCACTGCCCAGCCATCATGCACGCTCTAGTCATTTGCCGGGGAAAGATCATTGTGGGGTGGATTTAATATCATAGTAACAGGAGAACAGAGATTCTGACTCTCTTGGCTCCATCATATTTCTGAAAACATGAAGTAACTTGGATGCTTAAAAAACAAAAAGGTTGGGTAACTTTTGTTAATGTCAACGTGGCGTGCCTGAAGGAAAACCCCAGCCCTTCCTAGAAATCTGTAGCTCAGTAGCAGTTCTCTTTGCTTCTCTTCTTGGCTGTATTCCACCAGAACACAGCAGAACACGTCATGCTCTCAGCCCAAGCACAGCTTCCTCAGCTTCCCCTCATCCGTCTCTCTTTTAAAAAGCAATGCTTCTGCTTTGCAGTCCGGGTTGTAATCCCCTAACCCCTTTGTCCCCTGACACTTTCTCGTTTCCTGGCACTAGGGCAGTTGTACACGTCTCTTTCAATAGCCATTGGTCCTGTTGGCTGTTCTCACCTCAGGTTTAATTACTTCCCTGCTCCATGGCTGCATTACTCCTTGATATCAAGGTAAGCTACATGGTTTTCCCTCCTGAGAACTAGTCAGTCTCCCTTGCCTCTGGAGCAAGGCACTTTCCACATGCTACATGCATGAATCATCCTTGCTCGCCTGTATTACAGCTCTGCTCTAACCCGCGTCCTTGAGTCCTTTCTGGGTCTGCATGTGTGTCCTAGCCAAGGATGTCATTTTCCCCCTGGTCTTACTTGGGCTCCAGCTTTAATACCAATTTTCTCTAGCTGCCTGGTTCCCCCCAGAGCTCTCTGGATCCCCACAACAGGCCATGTACCTGTAAGGGTCCCCATGCTCCCTCCTTAGAAGCATGCTTCTCCCTTGATGGCCAACAGGGATTGGGTGATTTCTTTGTTCCCACAACCACCACCCACCTCCCCCAGCTCTTATATCTGACTAGAGGAAATCTGCCCTGAGCCTCTTGAGAAGTGTAAAGGGAGAGCCAGCAAGCAGGGAATTGCTGAGAACAGAGGGATTCTCTAACAAAACCTGTGAAATGCAGCCAGACTGTTACCCTCATGCTACGAGAGCAAGTATTAAGCCCTATGCAAATGCCTGTCCTTTTACCCCAATTAAATGGTCATGCTTTAGAGCTTCCTACTTTGTAATTGTAATGATCGAACGAGTGTCCTATGAACATGGAATTGTTACTATCAGCTCTGGGTTAGTTGTTGGCACAGTTTTGTAACCGACAACATTAGTTACAATTAGTTCATATGTAGTTATAAAACTTCTATGTTTCTGATTTTTAATAATCCTATCTAGATTGATAGAGAATTCAAAGTCCAGAAAGCCTTGCTTTCCATTGGCTTCCCTGTTCCCGAGCCTCTACTGTACTGCAGCGATGCTTCCATCATAGGAACGGAATTTTACGTGATGCAGCACGTGCAGGTAAGTTAACAGTCTTACCCGGTTGTTGATTTTTTAATTATGCGGTTAATTACAGCCTTACATTAGTTGAATGTTATTATTGTGATAGCTGATATTGTTTACTCAACTTTTTAGTACAGTTCCTTCCCAAGGGCTTTTACAGTTTTGTTTCAAGTACATACAATGAGGGAGAACAGAAATGGACTAGGAGCAAATTTAGTAAGTAGCTCTCCATAACTTGTTCTTAAACCCTCCTCTAGGTGTCAGTAAAGAGCTACCCCCAACGGCAGTAGCCTACCAGGGAGGCAGATTATGTATGCCTGTGTGTGGCGGAGAGGCTCTTCCACATAGAAAGACCAAATCACTGAGAGCAAATTCAAATTGTTTTTTTAATTTAGAGATGTGGGTTATAAACAGTTTGAAGCCTTCAGGTTCATCCTGGCATGTTCTTGTATTTTGCCTTTGGTATGTAGCCTCTTATATATTTCACAAGTAAAGCTATGCCTATCATACTCTATACAGTGTATGTTTTGCTTGTCAGCTATTTAAACTGGCCACTGTGATCACTTTGACAGGGTCGCATCTTTCGTGATTTTTCAATTCCCGGAGTTAGCCCAGCAGAACGCGCAGCTATATACGTGTCTATGGTAGAAACCTTGGCGTGGCTACATTCGCTGAATGTGAAGTCACTGCAGCTAGATGGATATGGTAACGGAGTCAGGTACTGCAAAAGACAGGTAAGCTGTCTACATTAGAATGTACGTTAGGCTCCCAGAAATAATATACTGTAAGTGGCTAGTCAAAGTACACCCCGTTGTTGTGTGGCTCTCTGAAATCCTGCCATTTTAACATCCTTGGTAATATATCCAGATATATTTTAGCGTGAAATAATGTTGTTGTTGTTATTGTTGGTGGTGATGGTGTGTGTGTGTGTGTGTGTTTTGAGCGGGTGTACATGTGTGTACAGATATACATGTAAGTATGTGCACATAGATGTGGAATAGAGGCCAGAGATCAACCTCAGGTGTCATACTCAAGAGCCACCCACCTATGCTTTTGAGACAAGGCCTCTCATTGGTTGACCTCAAACTTCCTAGCTAGTCCAACTGGCCAGTGAGCATCAGGGTCCTCCTGTGTCTACTCCTCAGTGCTAGAACCCCAAGCACATACCACCATACCTGGCTGGCTTTCTTTGTCTTCCTTCTTCCCTCCCTTCCTTTTTTATTTTCTCTTCACATGGATCCTGGGGATCGTGCTTAGGTCCCCCCCCNGATTGCCCAGCAAACCCTTTACTGTCTTTACTGTCTGCGCCATTTCCCCGGGCTCTGACTTTATTCTTTAGTTAACTTTTCTTCAGTAAAAGCTTCTGTTTCAGCTCTTCACTTGGTTTGCCAATGGATTTTCTACTTGGTTTTATCTCTCTGAGTTGGGCAAAGCAAATATGTCATGTGTTTAATACTTGTGGAATACTTTTTTGAATATCAAGAAAGCAGAAATAGATTTTTTCCCTAAAGAAACTTGTGGTCATTTTTGAGAGACCCATTCATGAATCTCATATAAACAAAGCTGAGAAATGGGCTATTTCCCTGAGTGTGTTACCTGTTTGTAAATTGTTCATTGTTTATCCCAAGAACTGTATGTCCCAGGCATAGAGATTGGCATGCCTTTGCTTGGATGGGAAAATCTCTTTAGGAAAGAAATAACATAGAGTGCTAAGGACAAGATGGTGACTCTTGCAGTCAAATACAAGTGAGACCAGCTGTATATGGGCTGTGTTCCATTATGTGTATCCTTTGAGGGTAGGGTGGGGAGAGTCAGAGCATATTCGCTATGTATTGTGTCACTGGCTAAGTGAGCTGTAGACATTCTTGTTCTTTTAAATCTCTGCAAAGCCCACAAGACATAGGTATTATCCTCATTTTGCAGATGAGGGCTCTGAGGTTTACACTGACCCAATAATACACAGGTAAGTACTTAAGACATAATATAAACCTCAGTCAGTGAGACCCCAAAGTTGAAGACCTTTGCTGTGTTGTGCTAAATTGAGCAGATGTACATTGGGCAATGGAGAGAGATGAACAGCTCAATAATGTGGTCTTCTTTGTAGAGGACTCGGAGAATAGGTGGATTTTGTTTGCTCTTAATTCTCTGAGCAATACAAAGTCTGATCGTTTTTAAGTACCTGTACGTTTAAAATACTCTGTGGGTGTAGGAAAGGATGTTAAATGGGGAAATTTCTGTCTAGCCTTCACGTCCCTTTTTCAGAGAGAAACTGTGTGTGTGTGTGTCTGTGTGTCTGCTCTCTCTCTCTGTGTCTCTGTGTGTGTGTGTGTGTGTGTGTGGTTTGTATGCTCCTCTTTCTCCCATGAAGTGTTACTGCATGAGGACCATTCTTGAAAGCTATACCAGCATTTATACTTCTTGTCTGATAGAGGCCTAGGCAGATAAAATGGAGCTAGCTTGGAAAGAAACTGAAGTGTTCAGGATTTTAGGCTTCCAGAAGTGCTTTAGGCTTCAGGAATTTCACCTGAATGTTTTTAGGAGTGAAATGGACTTTGGCACAGGAGAACTTGTTTTAGAGTCACTGGCTCCCACATTTTATCTTTACTTCTGCCACTTTCTCATTTATACCCTCAGATATCCACCTGGACCAATCAGTACCAGGCTGCAGCCCATCAGGACATCCCGGCCATGGACCAGCTCTCCAAGTGGCTAATGAAGAACTTGCCAGAGAGCGACAATGAGGAGAGCCTGATTCATGGAGACTTCAAGCTGGATAATATAGTTTTCCACCCCAAAGAGGTAGTGTATTGCTTAGGTCTGACCTGAGTCTCCAGAAGGAAAATGTCCCCCACCCACCCCCACAGAGTGCTAAAGGAGCTTAGATCAGTCTGTTCCTCCCCACAGCACAGACTGTCTCCAACTTAAAGCCTCTGAAAATGAGTCCTACAGATTTTATAGCATAGGATCATGTCTGCTTTTGGGACTGGTCCTAATCTTAAACAGCATCACAGCCATCACTTAAGCCGGACTTGGAAGTTGCCATGTGTCACTCTTGTCAAAGATTTCAGTCTACTTAAAATGCTTAGCTTGCTCACATTCTAGCTCTTTCTTCTAGTTCCCTTACATTGCTTTGAGTTCTTCTGTCCTGTGTCATGAGAATCTTTTATTTGTTTAGCATAAACTCAGGGAGAAGTCCCAGGAGCCCCCTAGAGGCTTGCATCAAGGAGTTACGTGAGATTAACCTAACCTTTCTCTGTGTAAATACACACAGTGCTGCTTTGGGTAGAACCCAAACAAATGAATATTTATAGTTCCCTAAGTTTAACTTCTTAGAGGAGGATTTTCTAAGCTGATTAATTTTCTCAGTGTTAAGTGTTTGTAAAACTTGTATTGCACATGTACAGGGTTTCTTCCTTCCTAGCTCTTCCCTTTAGGAAGAGTACAGGGAGAAAATACTATATAAATTGCATGATAGGCATAATTAAAAATAAATTACATGAACTGACTTTTATAAACACATATGAGCACATTTTCCAGCAGAACGTTAAGTTTTCCTAGAAAAACCAGCTTGGATGTGGTTTTATAGCCCCTATCTTATAGCCCGATAGCTAATATAAGCTGAAGTAGCCTAGTTTGAAAATAAATTTAGGATACCTGATCTACTGAGCATTGTTGTTAAGCAGCACGGTCCACTCTAGAACGTCAGTTGCTTACCTGTTTGCGTCTGCCTGACTGCCCAGCATGACGAGAAAGTGCAATGCCTCAGACTGCTAGCAGGAAAGATGAAAACAGGGTGGTTTATACCAAGTGTAAATGATCTCTGTGCCACTTTAAAGTCAGAAAACCATTGTCTAACCATCAAATGTAGTGTGAGTGTGTGTGTGAGAGAGTGTGTGTGTGTGTGAGTGTGAGTGTGTATGTGAAAGAGTTTATGTGTGTGTTTGTGTGTGTGTATACATCACTGCCTGGAGGAAGGTGCAGCCTCCAAGCAGCTTCGGGCTCAAAAGGAAAGCCACAGCTTAGGCACATAGCAGACATTTCTGAGGAGCTTAGGGAAAGATGCTCACATACTCTCTTGATGGTTTCCTTCAAACCTTTTCTTTAGTTTTACTTTGTATTCTCTATTCCTTCTCTCATTCTTGATGTTTTCCTTCTAACTCTATCTTTCTTGATACTTTTCATCTAACTCATTTTAACTCCATATTTCTTCTTAATGTTTCCTTTCTAACTCTAATTCTTGATGTTTTCCTTCTAACCCATTTTAACTCTTTCTAAGTCTGTCTCTATTCTTTCCCTTACAGCTTATATACCCATAAAAATCTTTCAGGCAATATAAAAATTACAATGTGGTTACACTCTGCTTTTCAAGTGAATGGTTTCAAGTAAAACCAGCAAGTCTTCCATGTCCCTCGCATGATTAAAGATTACATATTACATTATGTATTACAGGTGAAAAACCAATTATTCCAAGAACCCACGTACATCCATACCCAAGCAACTTGTTACAGATTAACCGTGGGGGCAAGCAAGGTGTTCTTGTCAGGTATTTTATTGACAGGTTGCACTTTGCAGTTACAAAGAAAGGGCCAATTACTTTATTATGTTTTATTATCTTGAAAGGTAATCTTACAAGGAATCTTAAAGGAATCACAAACCTAAACTTTTATATATGAAAAAGAATCAATCATCTCTACTTTAAATCTTTACGGTACATACCAGCTCATCAATATTTTTTATATCAGAAGATTGAGGGCAGAGATTGGTATAGGGAAATAATTTTCATCTTTGGTCATCAACCAATCCTAGCATGGAAAGTACATCAGCTAGTAACAATTTGGCTACTTTGTGGTTTTGACCTCAGCTGTGTCCTTGTGAACTTTAGATTGTTTTCTAAGGTTTTTCATCTCAAAGCTATTATCAAAACATCTGACGCAATCTGAAAGTTATTTTAAAACTTTGTTTCAGCTAATGATTCACACTGAAACCTGTGGCTGCATCTTTCAGCAGTGAGAGAATTAGAGTCAGCCTGGCTCTGGCACTCAGTTGTTTTTCTTAATCATTAACTTGAGCTACAGTCTATGCAGCTTCTTAGGTGAAACTCATCGGCCCTGGCTGTGTAGCATTTCCTTGCATTTGTTTTTATTCTTTAAAACTCTGTATAAGCTAACATTATTATTATCAATTAGACAGTACAGCTTAGCGAGGAATCATCCTCATGACAATCAATAGGTAAAAATGCCCATTAAAATGGGATGTTTCCATGAGAGAAACACAGTACATTACAGGCAGTGGGGGTCTCCCCACTCACACCATGTCAGATACCAGAGAAGGATCACAGTAACAAGAATGTAAAGGCACAGCAGAAGCAAAAGACATTCCCAGGGTTTGTGGTGTTGGAGGCCTTGTCTAGCCGAGATCGACCCATCAGAGAGTTTCTTCCTGGTGGGCTGACACCTTGATCTTCAGTTACCATCTGCTGCTCCTCTGACACAGCCACCAACGTGTGTGTGTGTGTGTGTGTGTGTGTGCACTTTTTATCAATAGCACTAATTTCTGAATTTAACTTTGACAGTTTTGCTCCTTAAGCTTAGGAAATAAAGCAATGCTAATTTTGCCCTGGAGAAGTATAATAGCTTATCCCCTAAATCATCAGAATCTGCTCTGTCTTTAATATATGTTATTTGATTTATTGATATTTTAGAGCCTGTCTTTCAGTATGCCAGAGTCCTCTATGTTCTGTAACCCTAGGTACTTTTAGTTTTCATTGAAGGCATGTAAGAAAACAATGGGCTATATGTTTTTGGCTAAGATATTTAAATTTCAGAATTAGTCCTAACATACTGAGCCTGATAGTAAACTATAGTAAATACTAGATTGTTTTCCGCTTCTGTCATTAATCTCTGATTTTAAACCCATTTATTAAAGACACGAGACACCAAACAGGCATCATCTGTCTTCAGAACAATGAATCAAATTGTCTGGGAAGGGTTTGTTTTTAAAAAAGAAAGCAATGGGGATCTGGAGGGATGATTGGGCAATTCCTGCACTCGTGGCTGCTCTCCCAGAGGACCTGAGTTCAGTTCCCAGCACCCACCTAGGGAAGCCTCCAACCATCTATAGTTTCACTTTCAAGAGAGCCAACATCTTCTTCTGGCATCTGTGGGCCCTGCACACACACACACACACACACACACACACACACACACACACAAATAAATATAAAAAATAAATCTTGTTTTTTGAAAAAAGAAAGCAGATACAGATTTTATTTATTCAGCTGCAATCCTAACTTATTAACGTGTATCATTTCCTTTGAATGTTTTCAGGTTATATGGTAGTTAGTAAAAAATTTTTCTATCTTATACATAGTAATCTCATAATCACTAGTTAAGTTCAATTTAATCAATTTCTGCCACTAGTAAACATTGTTACTAATTCTTCGTGGAAGTAACATATGAGGGCAGAATTCAAGTCAACAAGCACTCGCTCATTACCAACTCTTCCTGTGATGCATTCGCAGGAAGGAAATAGGTGCATAAAACACAGGTGGAGAGCAAAAAAATAACTGAGAAGCAGCAAGAGAACAGCACATATACAACATTAGATTTTAAAAAAAATTTGAAAAAGTTCTAAAGCTGGGTGTGGTGGCAGATGCCTTTAATGCCAGCACTTGGGAAGCAGAGGCAGGAGGATCTCTGTAAGGCTCGCCTGTCTACAAAGCGGCTTGCAGGACAGCCAGTGCTGTTAGACAGAAAAAACTCTGTCTCGAACAACAACAACAACGAAGTTTTCAAGTGGAAGGAAGCAGAGGGCCATAGGGTAGCGCAGAGAGGTCCCTAGTGCCTGTCTTCCACATTCCCCCAAATGGGCCTCAGCTAACTGGGCCTGATACATCACTGGTGCCCAGCTTACTTCAGTTCCCCACCCCTTTCCTTTTTCCTCCCATTTCCTTCTCTGCTTCCATCTTCCCTTTCTGTGAGTGCTTACCAAGCCCTATTCTTCATGGAAATGTAAGGTACATTTGCATGTTATAATATGCATGACCTGGTTTATTCTGTAATATGATAAATATGAACAAATGGAACGTGGGGAGAAGAGGATTATTTGGCTCACACATTCTGATCCTCGTCCGTCGCTGAGGGACATAGCGCTGGAACTGAAGCTGTCTATTGGCTGCTTCGCCTGCTTTCCAATGCAACCCAGGTCCACCTGCCCAGGGCTGGCACTGCTCACGGTGGGCTGGGCCTTGGGCCCTCCCACAGGCCAACCTGATGGAGACCTTTTCTCAGTTGAGTTCTATCTTCCAGATGACCCTAGCTTGTGTCAGTCTGACACAAACTGCCCAGCACAGGCACTAAAAATGTTGGAATTGGGGGGGATTATAAGAGACCCTTAGTTGCACTGTAACTGTTCTGTAAGGTTTAAGGTTTGTTTTTAAACTAGCGTTATGTCTTTGTCATTAGAATACTATGATTGGGAAATCAAAGAGAAACAGTTTTTGGTGACGAACCTCCCAGGAATGTGTGGGGTAGGTCAGAACAAGCTGAAAACTCAGCCTTGCACGCACTCTGGTTACTCTGTGCAAGGAGGCGCAGTAAAGAAACTGCCAGCATGACTGCTCCATTCTTAGGGGAAGGTTCCTATTGTGAATACGAGAGAAAATATCCAGAGGCAATTGAGAAAAGCCAGAGCAGAGAGAAAGAGAAATCGGCTGGGCCCCTATAGCGTTATAGACTTAGGGGCTTGACCAGCAAACAGGCATGTCTCACACTGAGGAACCCAAGATTAAGATGCAGCATCCTCTGGACTTGCACTTGGCCTCCTTCCCAGGTCCTCACGTTGCCCCAGGGGTGGGTGGAGAAGGATAAAGAGAACTTCCTTTTCTTCTGTGTAGGCTGAGCCCATCAGAAAGGCCTGTGACCCTAACTAGTAATGCCAGCCCCTGGGGGCAGACTTTAAGCCTGTGACGCTGAGGGTTCGCAGACAAGCAGTCAGTTCATGGCAGTGGTGAAATCTGATTTCTGCCTTATGTAACATGAGGGGCTGCTTGTTGGGTTTTTTGTCCTGCCCTGTACCCCACAGCCGGCAAGCCCCAAAGAAAATCACACAGAGAT
>LOJH01062461.1:0-10857 GCA_001685095.1 Ellobius talpinus
CCCACAATTCTGTTCTGTCTTCCCCGCCTACCTATGTTCTGACCTATCAGGCCATGCAGTTTTCTTTATTTATTAACCAATGAAAGCAACAGATAGATAGATCATCCTACATCAAAGTTGCATACTTTTTCATTTCTAGAATGGTTGCAAATGACAAACTACTATGTAGCAATTGCTCCCAAAGTGAAAAAATTTCATCCTAGAGGGAGGCTTGTTAAGATCCAGGAAGTAAACAGAATCTACAAATGATCAGGAAGTGAACAACTAACATATCTCAGGAAGTCTAGGAAACTTATGGGTCTCACAAAGTTCCTCCTCAATGTTATACAAGCAGTAAATATACTAAGTGGAGGAGACAATCCTACCTGACCTATTCAGCTCCCTGCAAGTTGTTCAGGGAGCTTCAGATATGCAGTTTCCATGAGTGGTCCCCCATGTTGGGGGGGTCAGCATTTTAGTGAGGCAGCTGCCTTTAAGTCATCCATGCTTTTGTAAGGAATCTCAGTAAACTTATTGGTTCACCACGATGGATGATGCCCTTTGTAGAATTCCTTATTGGTCTTCTATTGGTGCCACATCTCGGGGAATTGGATGCTTGCTCATATCACCTAGGAAAAGCTCCTGACACCCACCAGGAAAAGTCATGTAGAACATGACCGGGCATATGCACTTCCAAACATAGGATGAGAAAGGTGCAATTCAAGTTTTCTTTCTGAAAATAGTATCATGTAATTAGAAGTGATGGTCCATGTTTGCAACTAAAGCACTTTGGAAAGCTGAGGCAGGGGATCTCTAGTTTGAGTCAAGCAAGAGCTATGCAGTCAGTTCTAAGCTAACCTAGATTTAAGAGTAAGAGCCTCTTTCCCGAACCAGGACTAACAAAGAAAAAGGTAGCATTTTTTTTTTGGTGAAATCTGTTTTTTCCTCAGTACTGAGGATTGAACCCAGGGCCAGGATAGCACTCTATCATGAAGCTGCAATAAAGGTTCCAATACTCAAATGAGTGTCACACAAGTGGCTGGCCCTGAATAGTTTTAGCCATCTTTATACATAAAAAAACATGTTTTTCTTATACTACAATGTTAACCTCTGGCAAAAACAAATATGTCAAATATATTTTTCCCAACTTTTACATCAAAACATCTTTAAACCAAAACAGCACTTAACATTTTGTTAGCTTGGCCAAATATTGAGCCAGGTATATCCTGTCTTTCCAAACCTAAAAGGTGATAAACATAGTCATACATTTTAAATAATCCCGTTTAAAGCCTATTTACAGAAATAGGGGTGATCTGCCTCTGATCCTGTCAGTACTGAATTAGATAGAACAGCTCCTGGGGTCCAAAGTGACAACTGGCATTGCCAGACAAGAAACCTGAGAAGCATGGGCTCCCAAAGATTTTCGGGGAAAACAGTAGAGGGAAAAAAGGGGGTTTCCAGGAATGATCATCTGTCCCATGCATGACTGATAAAAAGACACTAAAACCGCCAAAGGAATCATTAATATTATGACAGTAGGCGAGCATGAAAGATGCGTGGTCCTAGCAATATTCTGTGTTGTCTCAAAGTCCACTGGTCCTTGCCAAGTGATATTGTTTCCGTGGGCTTTTGTTTCCTCTGGAGATCTGTGAGGCAAGCACTCATATACTGGTCCCAACTAGGCAGCATGGCTCCCAATAATAGGTTTTTAGGGAAATGGAGCACGAATAGCTACTCCTATATAAACTATATTTTAAAGTTGTTTTTATTAACATAAATTTTATGTGAATTTCATTCTGAAAATTTCACTTGTAGTATATAATTAAATATAAACTTTACTATGTCAAAAAACATGTTCCTATTACTTTTATTTATAGTCCTGTATTAATTTTTGTATAGGTTTTGAAAAAGGGCATTAAATAAGATTACAAATAAAAAGAGGAGGGGAAAGAAAAGCAGATGTGTCAAAGGAAAAAAACAGTATAACCAATAGAAAAACGCATCCCAGAGTTCCTGTGGCCGCAGCTCTGTGGTTAGGGAGCCTGGATGAAATACAAAGTCTAAGGTAAAATTTTCATTACAGTTGAACATAATTACAAGCTATCTCTAGTCTTGGTATATAAAATGACATGCATATTCATTCCAGAAAGTGTTAATCCTGGCTGTTGAGAATAAGACCACAACCACAGTTAATTTGAGGTGAGCTTTAATTAAATACTGACCAGGTGGATGGACTCTGGTAGTTCTATGTCCAGGCTTCCAGAAGATGGCCTGAATCAAGAGCTTAAGAAGGAAAACCCACAATTCATTGTATCACCCATCAGATCCAGTCAGGGACAAGTATACATGGTGACACACTTCCTGCCTGGGAACTTCCGGCACTCCTATGATCAAGCACTTCTGGTGCAGATGGGTCACACGAATTTGTTTAGGGGAGTGAAAACATGTGACTTCTTATTTCCCATAAACACTATCCTTCAGCATTTCAGGAACTATCTGTCCTTGGGCAAGGGGTTTGCAGATCAGAGGCATTTTTGTCTCATGGATCTCTAAGGCACAGTAATTAAAAGTTAATTAAAAAATGACTCTCACAGAAACTATTAAATATGTACTTCCTTTAGGTTATAATATGCAAAAGTGAGCTGTATAGGAAGATGTTAGCCACTTTTTACGTGTAATTTTTTTCAATTTCCTTTTCTGGATATATTTAGGAGAGTGTCTTGCTTTGTAGCCCAGGCTGGCCTTGAACTCATTATGTGGCCTCAAAGATATGACAACAAACTTGCCTTAGCTTCCCAGAATGCTGAGATTACAGATACAAGTCACTGCATTCAGCTTTTTAGTTAGATATGAAAATACAAATTTTCAAACATCATATTGACATTTATAGTTGAACAGAAAGCATATTAAAAAATGAACATTATGGTCTTAGTCATTGTTTTATTACTGTGAAGAGATGTCATCCCCACAACAACTCTTAATATGAAAAAGCATTTAACTGGAGGTTTGCTTACAGTTTATACCATTATCATCATGGCAGGGAGCATGTCAGCATGCAGGCAGGTGCTGGAGAAGTAGATGACATTCTCAGCTTGATCTCTAGGCAGAAAGAAAGACTCCGGACTTGGCCTGAGCTTTTGGAACCCCAAGTCACACCCCAGTGACATACTTTTTCCAACAAGGTCATATCTTTTAATCCTTCTAATTCTTTCAAATAGCACCACTCCCCATAGACTAAACATTCAAATATATGAGTTTATAGAGGCTATTCTTGTTCAAAACACCACATTCCACTCCCTGGCCCCCATAGGCATATAGCCATTTAATAAAGCAAAAATGCAATTAGTTCAACTTCAAAAGTCCCTATAATCTATCACAGTCTCTACACTGTTTATATGTTCAAAGTTCGGCAGTCCTACCCAGATCACGGAAGAAGGAAGATGTGATCTACCACACTGAAAAAGGTTCCAAGCCATGTGGCTAACATAGATAAGAATAATGGGTTAATATAAGTTATAAGAGTTAACAAGAAGCCTGAGCTAATGGGTCAATCATTTTATATCTAAAAAAAAGTCCAAAGTTCAAAGTCTCTTCTGAGACTCAAGTCATTCTTCTAAGGTAACCCTCTGTAAAACCAAAATAAAAATCAGATCACCTATTTCTAACACATAATGACACAGGATATACATCACCATCAAAGGGAAGAAAAGAAGGAGAGTGAAGAAAAACTGAACCAAAGCAAGACTGAAAGCCAGCAGGGCCATCTTTATTTCAAACAACCACACCTATTGTTCTAAAAAGTTTACAAAATATTTTGAGAATAATGCATTTTTTTTCACAAATATTCTTTTGTGGAATATTTGTATACTGTGTGAATATGTGTTGCTCTGATTGATGTAATAAAAACGTTTAACCATCACTAGCTAGGCAGGAGAGGATAGGTGGGATTTCCGGGAAGAGAGAAGGGAAGAAATCTTGGCATGCAAGAGATGCCAGGGAGACACTGAAGAGATTGGACATACAGTATAGAACAGAGCCATGTTGTTAGGATATAGATTAATAGAAGCAGGTTAATTTGAGTTATAAGAGCTAACTGGGAAAAAATCCTAAACTAAGGCTAAGCTTTCATATTAATAATAAGTCTCTGTGTCATTATTTGTAGTCTGGAGGTCCTGATGAAAAAGTACTGATACAATGTTGACCTTGCTTGTTTCAGCATTTTTCTGCTTCTTTTTATATAATCCACACAACTTAAGCATATGTTTTAGTTAGGGTTTCTACTTCTGTGAAGAGATACCATGACCATGGCAACTCTAACAAAAGTAAACATTGAATTGGTTGCTGGCTTACAGTTTAGAGCTTTAGTCCATTATTGTCATGGTGGGAAGCACAGCAGCCTGCAGGCAGATGTGGTGCTGGAGAAGTAGCTGAATTCTACATCTAGATCTGTAGGCAGCAAGAAGAGAATGACACTAGGCCTGGCTTGAGTTTCTGAAACCTCAAAGCCCATCCCCAGTGACACGCTTCCTCCAAAAAGGCCACACCTCCAATTATGCATTTCTTATGAATCTATGGGGGTCATTTTCATTCAAACCATTCTATTATTACTCAGTGAGAATTTTCAAGCTAGGTGTATTGGCTATTCTTGGTTGTCAACTTGCTATATCTGGAATGAACTAAAACCTAAACAGCTAACTACAAGTGTATGGGATTTTTTTCTTAAATAAACCATTTGAAGTGGAAAAATTCACCTTTAATCTGGTCTCCATTTTCTGGTGGCAGCCTATATAAATGACACGGAAGAAGAAAGAAAGCTCCCTGCATTGCCAGTTTGCCCTTGTTCTTGCTGGTAAGTCTATTCCTTCATTGGCATTAGAGTCTACTATAGAATTATGGCATAGTCTAAAGACCAGCTTGGGCATTCATCCTTATAGACTGAATAACTACTGAATTCTTGGACTTTCCATTTGAAAACAGCCATTGTTGGACAAGCTGGGCCACCACCTGTTAAACTTTCTAATAAAGTCCTTTCACACACACACATTCTTTAAGTTCTGCTCCTCTAGAGAACTCTAATACATTATCACTTAAAGATATTCACAGAAAAACCTGACATTTGAGATGGTCTTGCGTAGCCCAGGTTGGCTTTAAACTCAGTATGTAGCTAAGACTGAGCTTTAATTCCCTATCCTCCTGTCTCTATCTCCTAAGAGAACCAATATTCCCTCCTTATGAGGGCCAACTCACTTTCCATCTCCTGCTTTCTGTCACTGGCTGGGGCCTTTGATCTCAACAGTCCTTCTTAGACACCTTCCTTTAGGAATTCTGTTTAACAATTTTGTTTTACAGCTTCCTCTGGGGCAAAACATTCCATTCTGCCAGAAAACTCCATAAACAGGAAAGCAAACAACTCAAGATAGCTTCAGGAAGTTCCTGAAACTGACCAGATTCACTAGGCCCTTCCCTGTCAGCCTAATTAATACAAAATTAATACAAGCAGAGTCCCTCTCAGATCAAGTGAAGACAAACTGCCAAAAAGACTCAGTCAAGCTAAGCTTCAAAGAAGACTCTAAGAGAAGACAAGCTGTGAAGAAGACTCTGAGACCAGACCAGCTGCCTAGAAGCAGAAACCAGCAGGCTGCCTGGAGGTTTAGACCAACAACAAAAGCACCTCAAATAGACATTGTCCAACTTGCTGAGCTGCCTGTAGGCTGTGCAGTGTGCTTCAGGTTCCTAGCTTTGTGATCTGTCATGAATGCTTGTTGGAGAGAGGCTGCTTGTTCATCCCAGCTGCTCCACAAGCTTAGTCTCGAAATCATCACACAGAAACTATATTTAAAACACTGCTTGGCCCATTAGCTCTAGCTTCTTATTTGCTAACTCTTACATCTTAATTTAACCCATTTCTATTAATCTGTGCATCACAACGAGGTCGTGGCCTACCAGCAAAGTTTTAGCATGTCTGTCTCAGGTGGCTCCATGGCTTCTCCCTGACTCCGCCCTTTTTTCTCCCAGCATTCAGTCCAGTCCTCCCCACCTACCTAAGTTCTGCCCTATCNATTTGCTAACTCTTACATCTTAATTTAACCCATTTCTATTAATCTGTGCATCACAACGAGGTCGTGGCCTACCAGCAAAGTTTTAGCATGTCTGTCTCAGGTGGCTCCATGGCTTCTCCCTGACTCCGCCCTTTTTTCTCCCAGCATTCAGTCCAGTCCTCCCCACCTACCTAAGTTCTGCCCTATCAACAAGCCAAGGGAATTTCTTTATTAATTAATGGTAATCACAGCACACAGAGGGGATTCCCACATCAAATGCTGGGGTGGGTTTTGGTGATATAGCTGTCTTTGACTCATTTTTGTTTCTGTATACAACTCCCAATAAAACTCACTGGTTCACCAATGTCTTAGTTAGGGTTTCTATACCTATTAAGCACCATGACCAAAATGCAAGTTGGGGAGAAAAGGGTTTATCTGGCTTATACTTCAGCATTGTTGTTCACCATTAAAAGAAGTTAGGACAGAAACTCAAAACAGGGCAGGATCCTGGAGATAGGAGCTGATGCAGAGGCCATAGAGTTGTGCTGCTTACTGGCTTGCTTCTCCTAGCTTGCTTAGTTCATTTTCTTATAGAATGCAGAACCAACAGCCCAGGTATGGCACCACCCACCAAGGACTGGGCCCTCCCCCATTGATCACTAAATGAATGCCTTACAGCTGGATCTCAACAAGGCATTTTCTCAACTGAGGCTCTTTCTTTTGATGACTCTAGCTTGTGTCAAGTTGACAGACAAAACCAGTCAGTAAGACTGAGCCCTTCTCAATTTCACACACAAACATGTCACTATTAACTGCATCCCTTCTTTTCTTATTCATCCCCTAAATCTCACGTCAAAATCAAATAATTTTAAAAGTCCCACAGTCTTTACCAATTCAAACACATAAAAGGTTCAGCATCTTTTAAAGTATCCATACTATTTTTTAAAAGTTCAAGTCTTTCAGCTGTTAGCTCCTTTAAAAATTAAAATTAAATATCTTCTTCAAGAGGGAAGAACCAGGGCAGTCTCCCAATCTCAACCAAACAAAACCAAACTCCAACAGTATAAAGATCTCAATGTCAAATTATTTGGGATTCACTCATCTTCTGGACTCTCCCAAAGAGCTTGGGTTACTTCTCCAGCTCTGCTCTCTCCAGCACCCACAGTTTATCTTCTAGGCTCTGACTCCACTCTATGGCTATTGCAGTTCTTGGTGGTCATCCCATGGTACTGGCATCTCCAAAATGGAGGGGTCTTTCTCTCCAACTGGGCTGCAATCACCAATAGCTTCCCACAGGCTCTCCTCATGTTGTCAAGCTTCAACTTCTTTGCATGATCCCTCAGTCCTGGGCCTTCAACTGCCACTGATGCTGCACCTTCAACCAATGGCCTCTCCTGGCCTCTCAGTGCCAAGCCTCAGCTGCTCTCTACAACCCTTTCATCTTTCAAACCAGTACCACCTGGGTGACATTTATGCACGACTATGTCTGGCTGCCAGCACGAGGCACGACCTTGGCTACCTCTGGAAGGCAGCTTCTCTGTGTTCTCAGGAAACACTTCCCAGAAGATTTCACCGCTGATGCTGGTCTCTTCTTAATCACCGCTAATTTCTCAGCTCCAGCCGACCAGCATCAGTTGTCCCAGTAACATAAAGGTTTCACTTCAGTAGTTCTGGTGTCTTGTTAATCACAGCTGATTCTTCAGCCCCAGCTAAGGACAGGATCTTAATTCAAAATAACAAACAGCTGCGACAGTCTTTAAACTTCTCTGACAATCTGCAAGTCAGCCTCCATGTTCTGCACGGCTCTGACCGTTCTTATGTTTCAAGTTCCCACAGAACATCCCACTGATGTTCCAAATTCCAAAGTCCTTCCACAGTCCTCCCTAAAACATGGTCAGATCTGTCACAGCAACACCCCACCAGACTAATACCAATTTGTTTCTATTGCTACCATGAAACACCATGACTGAAATGCAAGTTGAGGAGGAAAGGTTTTTTGTTTTTTTTTCTTTTTTTGGCTTACACTTGAGCATTGCAGCTCATTAATGAAGTCATGACAGGAACTCCAACAAGTTAGGACCCTGGAGGCAGGAGCTGATGAAGAGATCAAGGAGGGGAGCTACTTATTGGCTTGCTTCTTTAGCTTGCTCAGCCCACTTTCTTATAGAACCCAGGACCAAGATCCCAGGGATGCACCACCCACCAAGGGCTGGGCCCTCCCCCATTGCTCAGTAAAGGAGAAAATGCCTTACAGCTGGATCTCATGGAGGTATTTCCTCAGCTGAGGTGCCTTCCTCTGACTCTAGCTTGTGCCAAGTTGACACACAAAATCAGTCAGTACAACCAGATTGAATTTTGGTGGTATCTACACTGTGGTCTGTGTGGGTTTCATAACTGGGTGAGCAGATATGTGTTGCATCTCCTGAGGAAAAGTTTTGTCACACATCAAATGTTTTCAGTGAAACCCTTAGGGTTTCTTTCTTTTGCCTCTTCCACAAATCTTCAGACTGTCTTTTGTAGCCTGAGCTCTACCTTCAGAAGACAGCGATGAGCACAGAGCCTTTCAAATCCCTCTACGTGGGCATGACAATTGTCGGTGTCATTTTTCCTAACTTAGGTCACTTCAATTTGGACAGCACACCCGTGGACCTGTTGACAAGGACAGTTCTAGAAAGGATTAACTGAACTGAGAATGTGAGCAGTACCTTCTCTCTTGGGCTAAGGACTCAGATGAAGGAAAAGTTGAAGAAAGGAAAAAGCCAGGCCCCTGCTTGGCACATGCCTTTTCTCCTTTTCCTGGCCACTGTGGCATGAACTGCTGTTTCCCATCACACCCTCCCTGGCATGATGAATGGACACCTCTAAATCCCCAGAACTGTGAGCTGAAATAAAATTGTCTCCCTGTTTTCGTCAGGCCATGCTGGCTTTGGGTCATCTACCAATCCCCTGGGGCTAGGAAGAGTGGGCTATTTCTCTCTGGGCAGTCTGCAAAACCTTTCTGAAAAGTCAATACCTGAGAGGAAGAATTAAAAATGATTGTATGGAATAGGAGGTGAGATTTCCACCCAGGAAATTAAGCAACATCTGGACAGAGTTGAACAATTTTTCAGAGGGACTGGGAAGGGGCCATTTTCCAGCATTACGTAAAAAGGTTTCTAGCAACCACGATTACTATTTTGCTGGTACGTTATGCAATTCCAAGATTACATCATGGATGGTAATAAATAAGAACATGAAGTATAGTCGTGTTTCTGCAAGCTGCTGAATGTATTTTAGTGACTTAATCCCAAACAAGAGTAGCGCTTTGTGGGATTCTGTTGTAAATCCTGGGCCTCTCCAAGAAGCGGTGCTCAGAGTAATAGCTTAACATCTTAGGATCCTTCAGTTTTGTGTCACCTCCATCTTCTCCGCATGATTACAACAGCACAGAAGGCTGTGGAGACAGACGCAGCGCTCCCCTTGATGTGAACCTACAAGGAGCTGAAACATTCCACTGGTGCAAGCAAGCCACTTGGATAGGCTCTCTGGCAGTGCATGAGAAGTTTGACCTTGCCCTCTGCCCAGGAACAAAAGGGTGACAGGCAGAACTGGTGCCCTGAAAATTGCTCTCAGCAGTTAGGAAAACATTGTGAAGACCTTAGGTTTAGCATCAGCCTAGCCGGGATCTAATAATATTACTGGTACGCCGTAACACTTAAGGGTGAAACTAATTTAGGTGATTGATCCTGTGATTCAAAGTTATAAACTTCTATGTAGTTTCAGTGTTACTCACTGTCTATGCAACAGCTGTAAATCTGTTCACTTAAGAGTCAGGAGTCAGAAAGGCTTCAGGAACTTGTCAAACCTGTGTTATTGTTCCAAGTCTAAAAGCCAGATCCAGTTCAATCAACTGCCTCATTATTAGTCAAAATGTTTAAAAGCAACTTTTAATGATATGGTTCGAATACAGTAATCCGCAGAAGCTGCCATGATCCCTACCTCCATTTCATATTCAGGATTGTACTGAGACTATAATCTGTACAGCCATGGAGGCGAAAAGACTGCCTGTAACAGACAAAATGCCAAATACTGGGGAGTAGTCGGTACTTTTAATTCCAGAATTCATTGGTGGTGGTTGCAATGAATGAGCAACTGAAGAACCTTTAATTAAGCATGGGTTATAAACACCAACTTAATTTTAACGTGTACCAATAACTTGAATCCTTTGTTATCCCACAGCACTTGAGGTAGCCAGTTACTTTTTAAAATTTAACATTACTTTCTGACGTAAGCGTTTGGACTCATCAATATGACTGACTTTAAATAACTGGCAAACTTCTAAGAATGAAGAGAGGATATGCAAATGTACCTGCTTGTCAGGAGGGAAAACTCCTCTGGGGAGCAGGCTTTCAGGAACCGAAACTACAGACCAGCAAGCACTGTCTGCGATTCCTTAATTCCTGTGAAACTTCCAAGAGGCCACTCAATCTACGTTCAGTTCTTTCCTAGCTTACAGACCGTCATATGAGAACGGCCAGTCCTCAAATCACAGCTGTTGGATGTTTACATCAAGAGAAGCATGTCCGGGAAGACACTGCAAGCTTAAACCTGCCACCGATTAGAAAGATCATAATGTCAGAGGTGCCATTTACAGGATAGCAACCGCAGGGGTCAGCAAGGTTAAAAAAAGAAAGAAAAAAAACCCTGCACTTAGAGTGTCAGCCCGCAGGACTCAGTCCGCCAGCTGTCTGCACTTCCGTGACGGTTCAGGTCTTCATTCAGGTTTTGCCGGCCAGGTATGCTCCCTCTTTGTCCCACTGTCCCTCACGGGTTTGCGGAGCTTCCCAAAGCGATGCGCTGG
>LOJH01062464.1:0-10857 GCA_001685095.1 Ellobius talpinus
ACACTCCCACATACCTTAGAAATAGAGAGAAGAAAGAACACTCCCACATACCTTTTTTGTGCTGCTCTTTAGAGAACTGCTTCCTCTTGCTTCAGTCTCAGAAAGGTTCAAGCTGCCAAACAACAAGCCATCAGCATCGTGTACATGACATTCTCTACACAACGCTTCAGCACGAAAACCAGTGGACCGTGAAGGGTTTTCTAGCTCCTGCTGCGGGCAGGCCTTAGGAAACCATGTGTAATTCTGTGGGGTAGTTTGACGTAATTGTCCCCATCAAGCTCATTGGGAGTGACACTTTTAGGAGGTGTGGTCTCGTTGGACGAGGGCTTTGAGGTCTCATATAAGCTCAAGTCATGCCCAGTGAGGCAGTTCACTTCCTGTTGTGTTGGGGACTGTGGACCCCCAGACCCTGAATTTCCTGTAAACAACTTGTTTTCCTGTGTTTGCAGCTGCTCTGAGCAGCAGACCCTCAGGAGTGGTTTCTGGTGGGTTTGGCTGGGGCGTGGCTATCAGTTAAGGATCCCTATATAAGCTGCCCTGGAACACAATAAAGGGGGCATTCTTGGGGAATTCAAGATCTGTGTCTCTGTCTCTGTCTGTATTTGTGTGTGTGTCAATCTCCAGGCCCTTGCCAGGCATAGTACCATAGTACACGTAGTACAGGCACTACAGGATCGTAGTACATGAAGTAGTACATGAAGTAGTACAGACATTACACTGTTGCTGGCAGATCAAGATGTAAAACTCTCAGCTCCCTCTCCAGCACCATGTCTGCCTGCACGCCAACATGTTCCACCATGACAATAATAGACTGAACCTCTGAACTTTAAGTTGCCATCCCAATTAAATGTTTTCCTTTATAAGAATTGTCATGGTCATGGAGTCTCTTCACAGAGATAAAGCCCTAACTAAAACACTCTGGCACCAGGGGATCCAATGCGTCTGGATTCCTAGGGCACCTGTGCTTACTTGCACACACCCACACACATAATTAAACAAAAACAAACAATCTGCTTGAGATGGACCCATACCTACTGCCCTCTTCTCTTTTGTGAGTGGCTGGAAAGACAGACGGCCTTTTGGGCAGCTCCTCTTCAGCATCAATAACAGTACTGTGCAGAGGAGGGTCTACAAAAACAAAAGAGCAAATTTACCACTGGCTGTCTAGGGAATGAAGTCGTATTCCCTGGCAGGGATACAAGGCGATCTTTGTTTAAATGGCCAACCAAGTCAAAGTCTATCACACAAGCCACTTCCCAGATATGTTTTAACTCATCCCTCAGTAATAGGAGATGTAAACCTTATTGCCAATAAAAACATGTTTTCAGGGGCTAGAGAAGTGGCTCACTGGCTGAGAGCACCTGTTGCTCTTGTCAGGGACCTGGACTTGACCCTTAGAACCCACAAGGCAGCTTTTAACCTTCTGTAATTCCAATTCCAGGACATCCTCTTCTGGCCTCCATAACCACCAAGCATGTACACGTTACAGACATACATGCAAGCAAAACCCTCATACACACAAAATAAAATAAGTCTTACAAAAAAACTTAAAGACATGTTTTCAAATGACATATCTATATTCTCATGTATATTAATAGAAATGTTTTCATAACATAAGATAAACATGAACAGGAAGCCTAACAGGGTCTTTCCTTACCACTATGTATGTGCATTATCGAGCACATCCCTCGAGGCCGCTGCGCTAGTTATCAACTGCTCAGGTTTACAGTGTGCCCCCTCTGACTTCATCACTCACAAGTACCAAGCATGTAGATGGCACTGGGGAGGGTGCCTGTCCTCTCTCACTTCTGTTCCTCTCGAGTTCACCTGGACTGCAAAGCCTTCACACTAGAGCAAGAAGTGAACCTGGAGGAAGATGTAGGTGACAACATGGCCTTGGTGGAAAGGCAAGGAAAGGGGATGCTAAGGCTGCGCCTACCTGCTGGGGGCGGTAGGGGGTGGTATGGCAGGGATAGAAAATCCCAAGGGGCAAAGGAGGCGACCAGTCTCAACAGACTTAATTGCTGCAAGGGGAGCTGGGAAGAGCCAAGCAGCCATTTTTTTGTTTTTTTTTCATGTTCAAATGTTAGCGTGATGTACAAACAAAATTTCTTTCCAAAACAGCAGTTTAAATACTGAACATGTCAACTGCATGATTTTAAGGTTCATAATATATTCCATGATGCCCTCAACTAAGCAGTGGTATTTATTTCTTCCACAGCTGGGAGTGAGAGTCATCAGTGGATGCACAAAGACAAATCAATCCTGAACTTTCACAAGTATTCAGCTTCTCTGAAGATTTACAGCTGATCAAGAGCACACCCAGAAGATATTTGACATCGTTATGGAAATGTGCATACAACCATTAGATACATTCCACATCTCTCACATAAGTATAACCAGGAAAAGAGGAAAGAGAAGAAAGAGGAGAAAGCCCAAAGTAGCAAGGCTGGGTAAGCCAGGAACTTAGCCACACACACTAATGTAAGATATAAACTGTGGCAGCCACCGTGGGAAACAGCATCGAGGAGTCCTCAAACATACAGCCCTACAAACGGTATGGCTGATGTACACTCCAGGGGTCCTACTTGTGGGTACCTGCACAATAGTGAAAGCAGGGACTCAGAGACATCTGCACACCAAATCTCCATTGACAGATGAGTGCATGACCAAGTCCGCTTTCTGTTGCTGCTGTTTTGAGACCAAGCTTCATGTAGCCCAGGCTACATGACTTTTGACGGTTGGTTTTACTGCCTCCACCTAACTCCCAGGGGCGATGATTACAGTGTGCTACCACATTCAGCTGGGGTCAGGCTTACAGAAACAGTCCTGTACTATAGGCAAGATCCTGAGCCAGTTCCCAGCACCACAGACACCCGTAACAGGAACAGTCCTGTACTATAGGCAAGATCCTGAGCCAGTCCCCAGCACCACAGACACCCGTAACAAGACAAAAGGCAGTTCTAAAACATGATGGAATCATGACCCGAAAGGCAATACATTGGGTGAAATTAGCTGGATACAAGAGGACAAGTGTGCTGGACAGTTTTATATCAACTTGACACAAGTCATCTGAGAGGAGGGAGCCTCAATTGAGAAAACACCTCCAGAAGATCAGGCTGCAGGCAAACCTGTAAGGCATTTTTTTATTAGTGATTGATGGGGGAAGGCCCAGCACTTTGTGGATGGGGCCATTCCTGGACCAGCGGTCCTGGGTTCTATGAGAAAGCAGGCTCCATGAGAAGCAAGGCAGTGAGCAGTACCCTTCCATGGCCTCTGCATCAGCTCCTGCCCCCAGGTTTCTGTCCTCTGAGTTCCTATCCTGACTTCTCTTGATGATGGGCAGTGAAGAGACGTATAAGCCAAACAGACCCTTTCCTCCCAGCTTGCTCTGGCCGCGGTGCTTCATCTCAGCAATAGCAACCCTAACTGAGACAACCATGTACCTTCCTCTCACATGAGGCTTCTAGAGTCACCTAATTCACAGAGGAGTTGCCTGGGGTTGGGCCATGAGAACAGGGAGCTGCTTACTGGCTAGAGAGTCTGAGTTCAGGATACTGAGAGTTCTGAAGATGAATGGTGAGAGATGCTACTCAGCAGTGTGAACGGACCTCTCTGCCACAGACTGCTGTGTGTTTAAAACTGGTTAAAATAGTGAAGTTTGTGTGTAGATCAACCCTCTATGCATACAACAGCACAATGAGACACTATTTTATACTCACTAGACTGGCTAGAATAAAAAAGTCAGAATGTTAACACCAAAGTCGGTATAAACTCACTATAGATTCAACAGTTCTAGGGATATGTCTCAGAAAACCTAACAGGTACATGCACGTGCGCATTCACACACTCAACCTAGACCATGAATGTTCATAGCAGCATTATGATCAAGAAAAAGAGAACCCAAAGCCAACTGAGCATTAGTAAGCCATAAAATTTAAGAATGAAGTAGATACATGCTATAACCTTGAAAATGTGATGCTAATTCAAAGCTCACCAGAATGGGACAGATATTCTGTGATTCTATTTATATGAAATGTCAGAAGAGACAAAGCCATAGAGTTTGGAAGTAAATTTACGGTATCCAGGGACCAAAGGAAGGGAAAGGGGGCTGACTGGTGTGGGGAGGGTTCGCCAGGCCAAACCCGCTCTGGAGATGACCGCACAACCCTTTTGCTCACTAAGCACCACTACGTCCAAGTCCTGAGCAGGAATGTAGAACACTAACCGAAGGATTCATTCAGTTCCTCTTCATCTGCCATTTCTCCCAGCATGCTTGAGACAGAATTATCCGAAAAGTCAAACGGGTCCTTAGGCTTGTGCTTTTGACCAGCTCTCTAAAAGTGAATAAAAGCAGTCACTGAAACGGAGACCGTGAACTTGACCACACTCATCTCCTAAGAATGCTACGGCCTCCTAAGGAGTCCTGCGGTTCCTGGAAGCACTTGACGCTTTCTAAACCTCACACAACTTTGATGATTCAGAACAGGGAAAGATGAAACACTTATATGGAGACCAGAGAGTAGACACTAGATTTCTCTACCAACTATTAAGCAGAGCCACTAAGTACAGAAGCAGATATTGACAAGCCAGAGAGGAACGAACATGGCTGTGTTTCAACAGAACTGACTTCTGGGCACTGAAAGTTCATATCATTTTCACAGGGCATGAGAAATCTTCATTTAGGTCACCTTTATTTTATTTTTTGAGACAGGGTTTCACTGTGTATTCCAGGCTGGCCTTGAACTCAACGTACAGGAGTCCTCCTAAGTACTAGGATTATAAACAGGTGTGAGCCACCCATCCAGTTTATTTAAATAATTTTAAAATATAACAAACAAACCCAAACCATTCTTAGTTCACAAGGCTGTGAACAAAAACAAATGGCAGGCTACCTTTGGCCCACAGGTATCATTTACCTAAATCCTTGATGTAGGGGACAATATAATCCCCTCCCCCAGAAAAAGGGCACAAGCTCATAAGCAGTTTTGACTGCACACAGGGTAAAGCTGCCTTCCTACAGGACAGAGAACAGAACTTACAGTTCAATCTGTTTCAATACACAGACAAAACCCTAATCCCGATGAAAGACCAAATGAGATCATCTTCTATGGTAGCTTACAAAATACAAGAGGATATTATTACAGATAAGGAAAGTCTGGAAGATATTAAGGACATGCAATTACACTGGCAGACAAAACTCCAAGCCTCGGGGAAAGCCGCATCCAGAGTGTTATATGGAGAAATGCCAAGAGACAGCCTAAGATTTGCTCTCCAGCCAAGGATGCCTCCCTCACACGCAAGGTAACTCCCTCCCCCAGGGAGGACCTGAAAGCTGGCCAGAAAGGCTGGGAAGGGGCGTAAGCAAGTAGAGAACCACTCCCCCACCCCATCCCACGGCACAGTGGACTTTAGCCACCCTGAGCGGTGGTGGGCAGGAAAGCCGGGCAGGATCCCCCAGAGGTATGCTAGAGATTCCCACAGTGAGGGAGCACCATCCAGGTTGCAGGGCAGCAGGGTGGAACCTGCCAAAGATGGAGAAAGTCAGGGACATCCCAGAAGGCCACCAGCGCTCCGAAGAGCTAGTCCTAACCTGGAAAAGCAAGCACCTTCATCACCCTAATTGGAAATGGCAATATAGGTATTTTGGAATTAAAAATCAAGAGTGTTAAGCAAATGCACTTGCCTTTAACACTTTGTGAAGCAAAAGAAAACTATAACATTGACCAAGAGGAATAACATGCAGCTGTTAAAAACTGTAGCAGGGAGAAATTACTATAAGTGAAAAATGACAATACAGAACATTTACAACTTTTACATGATGTCAATATCTGAATAAAATTAATGTCAATCTAGGTGCAAAAAAGAAGTTTTTCTTTTCTTTTTTTTCTTTTCTTTTTTTTTTTTAAGACAGGGTTTCTCCATGTAACAGTACTGGCTGTCCTGGAACTTGCTTTGTAGACCAGGCTAGCTTCAAACTCACTAAGATCCACCTGCCTCTGACTCCCAAGTACCACTACCAACCGGCAAAAGATGGTTCTAAAGTGTTGATGAAGTTCCTTTTCTCCATCATACTGGAAAAAGCACTTTTCTTCCCCCGAGACAGGGTTTCTATGTGTAGCCTTAGCTGTCCTGAAACTTGCTTTGTAGGCCAGGCTGATCTCAAAATCACAGAGATTCACCTGCCTCTGCCTCCTGAGTGCTGGGATTAAATGCACGTGCTACTACTTCCAACTGATAAAGCAAATTTTTAAGCTATCATTAAAAAAAATTTGTCAAGAGTAGTCTACAAAAATGTATTTCCCACGGAATGATTTTGTTTTCAATGGTTAAAAAAAATCATGTTAACAAAGATTACTTACGTGTCTCCTAGAATGTGTTCTTCCCAGAGCATTCTTTGATTGCTTTGCACTATTAAAACACAGACAACAGAGTCAAAAGAGGGAATTAAAAAATGTTTTAAGTAATTTGGGAAAGCACCATAAGCTGTGATTCTTCCCAGGCAATCCTTTCCCAACTGTTCTCTTCATCAGTGTTCACCCAGCAGAGCAGAGCAGAAACCATGGCAACAAAGGAAGCAGAATGGGAAGGGGCATGCGCTCAACACCCCACTTTGTAAACCATCTCCACTGTGTGTGTTAGGTTACAACCCAAAGGGGATCTTCCTATGAACTGCAATAAGATGCTTTCAAAAGGCAGCACAGGGAAAAGAATTTTCCCAAGACTTAGTCTGTGCATCTGTGTGAGTCCTGTACTCTAACCCTGGTTTTCAAATTTTAGCTGATGTCAGAGCCACCTAAAAGGCTTGGACTTGGGATGCAGGCCAATGGTTCACTTGTCCAGCACACATGGGCCCTAGGTTTCACCTCCAGAACTGAAGTTGGGGGCTACCCATCACTGCTTTGTCTAGCTGGCTGGTTAAAAACAAATTGCCTCAAGTCACCACATCCCCAGTATTTGATACCACAGAAACTCTAGGCTGAGGCTAAGATTTCCCATTTCCAACCAATTCCCAGCTTTAGCCGATTCTCAGACTGACAGAACATTTGATCTGTGATAACTACAGACTGCAATTCCAGGGTTCAGAAAGCTTAAGTGACTTCTGACTGCCTCCCACGACGGAAGTAGGTATGAAAATCAGGTGCACAAGCTGCTTAAGCTAAACTCTTTCCTCCGTTTTCTTGTCTGTGCTCCAAAAACACAAAATTTCCTTCTGGTTTGGGCTGGCCTAGAGCACCTTCAAACGATGGAAAAATCCCTAAGATAACCACCTACACAATCTCCGGTGTTTTAGGAATGAAAAAGGAACAGATTTCACGAGGCTCAAGCCTCAAGATGCTGAAACAAAAACCAATGGCTTAGAAGATTTCTTGAACATTTCCCTAGTCAGCTGTCTTGCAATCTTCCACTGCAAACCGAGTGTCTTCTGGTACCTACAAACACCATCTTCCATAGGCAATCTTCCCACGGAAGGCCTCCTACCCAGCAGAGGCCTTTTTACCCAGATCCCTACTAGGTTTTGGATGCGCGCCAGACACTCCCAGAACATCCTTCGCAAGAGATCCTAGAACCAACCTTCCAGAGCACAATTTGGTGACCTCTTTTCAGATGCATTTCTCTTTATAATAAAAAGATGCCTGACGCACCCTGTATGTCCTTTAGACATTTAGGCCATCCCAAATACTAAACAAGCGGCTGCTTGGTCCCTCGGTAGAGATCTGGTTTGGCTGTAGAGTCCGTGTTGCCCATTACGAAACCAGCTGGGTCTTGGAAATTAAAAAACAAAACAAAACAAAAAAAACCCTGACCACCAGGCAGGAAGAATTCGTTAAATATGTGTTTGTCACACACAGCAACGCTGGTGTCCGAGCTGCTCTCGCATCCAGCTTGACCCCTGGGACCACATCCCCCTCCCCACAACTCTAGGGCCGGAACTGTGGGAACCGAGGCCGGGTCGGCGAGTCTCTGAGACAAGCTGGGAGGCGTGCGGGGCAGCTGCACTTACCCCGGGGACCCCGGGTATCTCAAGCTTCTCCGAGCCGCCATTCTATCGCTCCCGACACCCGGACTGCCAAAACTCGCGCCAAGCTTGCGCTGTTCGGAGCAGCCAATCAGAGCCTAGTCCTGTCACTTCCGGGGCGGGCCCAGCCGGCTTCCGGCGCGAGAGCATGTCGAGGACCCGGAACTGGATTAAACGCTGCAGCGGAACGGAGTTCCGACGCGTACCGCTGAGCTGCCACCGGGCTGTCCCTCCTACACAAATCCTGCTCCAGGGTTTCGGAAATTCGTGGGCGGGGACATGACCCGGATGGTGCGGGTGTGGGTGGACCCGAGCCGCTCCTGGACTTCCGGGAGGCTTATTTGCTGGTAAAGGGACGATTGTCGAGCGCTCTGCTTTGATAAGTGCGGTTCTTGCTTTTAGCTCCCTGCAGTAGCTAAATGTTGAACTTGACATGTTATTGATCCTCCCTTCCTTTATAAACAGGGAGGATCCCTTCTGATCCCATACTCGTGATTCTTTTTAAAAAATCCCTCGTGGTGCAAAAGAATGAAAAATGAACTTAATTGGATCAAAGACGTAAGAGCTAAAACGGCAAAACCCAGAAGGAAACTGAGTCAAAACAATGGTCTTGGCAATGATTTTTTTAAATTTATGTATATGAATGTTTTGTGGGGGGAGGGAGGGAGGGAAGACGTATGTGAATGGTCCCTGTGGAGGTCAGAACACAGTATCGGACACCCTGAAACTGGAGTTATAGATGTTTGTGAGCCACCATGCATGTACTGAGAATCGAACCCGGGGTCTTCAGTAAGAGACTCTAAACGTCTGAGCCATCTCTCCAACCCTGACAATGATTTCTTGATTAACTTAAAACACAGTTGGGTCTAAGTGTAGAGATGGGGAGGAGGGGATAGATGGTTGCACAAAAAGGTGGATGTATTTAATTCCACCAAATCACAAACTTAAAAATGATTAGAACGAAAAAATGGAATGTCCAATTTTATGTTATATATCACAATAAAAATATGCATGCAAAGGAATATAATATTGTAAAGATAAAACACAAGCATCCCAATTACTGAATTAGGACATAAAAAGTTAGAGTTTTCAGACTCTTCTATGAATGGTGCCCTCTTCTTCCCAACCATAACAATTTATTTGTAAAGCATTTTAATGCTTTTCAGCCTTGATATGCCCCTATGTATAATTATTGCATAGTTATAAATGACATTTGGTAGGTTTTCGCCGTAATTTTAAAGTCTCCACATCTGCATGGAGCGCTAGTTCACTCAGATTGCCTTTGGAATTCATTAGTAAATATTTGTATCATTGTTATCCTCTTGTGTTAGGAATACTTTCTTGCCCTTTGCTATTCCCCACGGTGCATCACTATACAACCTTGTGTCTCCGGGGCGCATGTCTGTGAGTGTCTAGGGCAGAATCAGTAGAGCTACTGTTTTATAAGATTATAGACATGATCAGCTTTGTATGATGCCAGATTTCGTATGCGGTTTTGTAAACTGTAGACCGTTCAGTTAATGCTCCCCTCGATTCCACACAGTTGACAAGGTTTTGAGATGAAGTGTCTGTGTTTATAATTTGCATTTTCCTCAAGCAAATCATCTACTCATTGCTTATAGTTCATTCCTGCTTCCTCTTCGGCGAAATGTGTGTTCACAGCTACCCAGAAATCATCTGGGTGACTGCCGCAGAAGGATAAACCACCTTGAGGGTATTGAAGGAAGTTCCCTGTGGATGGGTAGAAACGGGCTTCCTGGAACCACTGAAAACTGGCACACGTTGGAGAGAGGCAGCAGCTGCATTTTCTGGGGGAGGGGTGTGGATAAACCTTTTATGCTTTGTAGTCTTGGAAAAAAGAAATCACTCAGCAGTTAAAACAGGAAGGGATCCCTCCCTTAGTGGAAACAACCAGAACCCAACCCAAATAGGTTTAAATCATGAAAGGAATTTCTGAGTTTGTGTCACTGAAAAGTCTGGAGATAGGATCCTTGTCCACTGCTTCTTCAGCTTGATCCAAAGGTTTGAGAGGTCCCTGGAGCGCTGTTTTTTTTGGTTTTGTTTTGGTTTTGGTTTTCCAAGACAGGGTTTCTCTGTGTAACAGCCCTGGCTGTCCTAGAACTCACTTTGTAGACCAGGCTTCCCCCGAACTCACAGAGATCCACCTGCCTCTGCCTCCCAAGTGCTGGGAATAAAGGCGTGCGCCACCACCACCCAGCTGATTCTACCACACACCACCACTGCCGCCGCCACCTGGATTTCCTATGACCCAGGCATTATTCTAAGTGATCAGTTTCTATCAGCTCATTGAATGTTCTGCATGCCCCTCTGTGGTGGGCACTATAACCCCATTTTACCTCTGAAGACACTAGGAGTAGTCCCATCAAAAGCCAATGGATCTGCCTGCCCTTGATGCAGGGGTCTTAATCACGTCTTAATCACTGTTAGTTAAATCCAAACAGTGCTTATGGACACAGATTATACACAAGCATTAACAATCACACTACTCAAAGCCAGTTCTTATAGCTGGAGATAGACAATATACTCCTTAACCTCCCAGAATCATATAAATTCCCACAGGAACTGGGGCACTAGATATGAAAGGGGGAAATAGATGCTCTGAGACTGATGTGGGATTCCCCTCTGCTGTGAATACCGTTGGTGAATAAAGAAAGTGCTTTGAGCCTATAGCAGAGCAGGGCAGAACAGAGCTAGGTGGGGGGGGGGCTAAACTGAATGCTGGGAGAAGGAAGGCGAAGTTTAGAAAAAGCCATGGAGCTGCTGCCAGAGACAGACATGTTGGAACTTTGCTGGAAGGCCATGAGCCTCATGGTAAA
>LOJH01062466.1:0-10856 GCA_001685095.1 Ellobius talpinus
TAACAAAATTGACCTTAAACTCCATACCAATGCAAATTATTCATATCTATATCAGGCCCCTTTCTGGACATCTGGGCAATGTGTCTACATAGACAAGCAGTAGTTGTTCTGAAAGATAAGACACTGGGAAGAAATTCAGCACCAAGAGCCAAGACTAACAGAAGGCTAAAAGGCAAGGGCCTAGAGTACAGGAAGGCAGCAGATGCTAATCTCCTCCAAAGGTCAGCAGCTGCTGCCTGCTGGGTATATTGCACTCAGACTTCCCCAGTATCTAAGAGTTTATGCGGCTTACAGAGTAAGTTGAAAAGTACTGAGGCAGGAGAATGGGACCAAGAGTAAGGTCAGAAGGCCTTCCACAGGGCCTTATGAAATAAGCATATTAAAAAACAAGTTGGCAAAGAGGAAGGCTGGAAAACCCCTCTGCCAAGGCTGAACAAATTCAGCTATTGACACAGTCACAGAGTAATCTTGAGCATCTCGGGGGATCTCATGGCTCCGTATAATAAATACTAAAGACCCCTGGGTAGAGATTTAAGATGCTAACACGATATGGGAGGCATAAAGTTGTAGGTAGACCTACATGCAACAGAGCGTTCATGGAAAACCCCATACAATGCAAATGAGCAAAAAGCCTGAGGTATGAGACATAAAAGCCATACCTTTTGCATAGGTCTGTTGAACTGCTCAATTTGTAATGTACCTGAGCCACTCTGCTCAAGCCTGGAAGTGCCCAATCCCTTAAAACACTGTCTGCTTCTGAGGCAACTGTGTGTCTCTGCTCTACTGTCCAAGCACAAAGGAAACTGGAATCCATTTAGAGATGCCCTGATAGTAGCTGACATCTGTGCTCTCTGTGCGTGCCATGCAATAAAAAAAACGCATACAGTATCGCTAAGATGCACTGAAACAGGTTTATTTCCCAATAAGTCACAGATAATGAAATAGTCCCAATTCTCATTTTCAGGGAGTCGTTAAAATTGGCAAAGCTCGGTATTTACAATTTCTCAAAGGCCATTATTCAGTTCTTACAAAATTTATTTTAGATTCTAACTATATAAAATTATCAAATAGCCCACAGAAAAAATATTAAACAATACCTAATTATGCATGTTTTAATTGCTATTGTTTTGGACTTGACGGAAAGAAAAAGAAAGGGCTGATCACGTGGGACTGGAAAACCTAACATGGAATATTTCCTTATAGAAAAATGATTCTCCCTCTCTGGTCAGCCATAGATTGCTTATAGTTCTTTAGCAGTCACTGCATTAACAATAGATATGAAATGGAAGTAATCCAAATGTCTTCGGATTGATGGATGAATAACAAAATGTGAACATATACATGGTGCAATTCTGGTCCGCTGTAAAGAAAAATGAACTAATGAGGTTTGCAGGTAAATGAACAGAACTGGGAAATATACTGCGTTTTTGTCCCAGAAAGACAAGCACTGCATGCCCTCTCTTATTTGTGGACATCACTCCAAATCTTTAGACCTCAGTATAAAACTTGGAGCAACCACAAAGGCTAGGAAAGTCAAAAGGAAGAGTGGAAATAGAAAGAAGGAGTTATAAACAGGGGTGGGGATGGGGTAATGCAGGTTCCTAAATATTTTAAGAAGTATTCTCTTGATGACATTCTGCTCCTTCTTGCTACTTTATTCCAGACACACACACACACACACACACACACACACACACCCCGTATTAGACATAAGACAAGGGATTAAACATCTTTCTCCATAGTTTGCATTCAATAGAACAGATCATCTGAAGCACTCTGTTCAGTCCAAAGTCTAGCAGGTGCTTCAACAGACTGAATAATGACGAACAGTCAAAATAATGCCTCAAAGGACCAGTATATTAAGAGCTACAAGGGTTAGCCAGAAAAGAGAGCCCATAGCTTCTTACAGGTTCTTAGTCAGCTGCCTGCTGTGATCAATTGTCAATAGTTCCCATCACTTGATACTAGGTATTTGCAGTGGTAGTCTGCTTATTTGTACTCAGGTCTGTCATTTTTATTTTCCCAAAGGGGTTTTTCCTTTATGCTGCACATTGTCAAAAACTTGAAAAGAAATAATTATTCAGAAGAGAAGTTTTGACTACAACAGTTGAAAATTCTAAGGAGCTGCTGCTTCCAGCCATCTGGACGTGTCTGACGTTCTGATAAGTCTAGATAAAACCTCTTTTATCAGCAAGACACAGCAATCCCACAGCACTACTTTCCATATTCAAAAACCCTCTCTTTGCATAGATATGTGTCTGTAAAACTAGAATTTCCTAGCACAGAGACTGGAGTGCCAGCAAAGGTAATTAGACAGACAGTAGAGTCTTTTTCTGCCAGGAAAAATAGAGTACTTGGTGTCTCATGCAATTTCAGAACCTGATTTCAAAAGGATCATAACAAGGAGAAAATAAAATATTAGACTGCTCCACAGGATATATGTGTAAGTATGAGATTCAGTGTAAAAAAAAGATAGTGGATAGAAGAATGCTATCTTGATATAAATGCCTGATGGGTACTGACCTCAGCAGCAGGGTTGTAGGGGTGAATGGAAGGTATTTTTTTCTAAGAAATAGACAAACAAAAATGTAAATACATATTTCTTTCTTGGCTTAGGTTTTATGGCTTTAAAATTAAATAGGGCAACAGAGGATCTATTGCAGTTTTAAACTGTCTGTTTTTTATGTTGTTTTCATGCAGATGTGGAGTGATAGAGCTACAAAATCAGAAAATTTGGAATAAAAAAACATTGATTACTAAATGGTTATTTCTACAGTTTATTAGCTCAGCTAATTGTCATGTCTGTTTATTGTAAAATCTATCTGAAGCACTGTTAATCTCGGTTCTAGAATTTCTTCATTCCTCAGGCTACACCTAAGTAAAACTTCACAAAAATACTTTTTCTTAAAAAGCAGGATTTTTTGCTGCATTGCAAAAAGGAGCTATAAAAATGTAAAGTGGTCCATGTTTTTCAAAACTATATTCAACCTGTGAAAATAAAAGAATAGGATGGGTTTTGGTTTGTATAGGAACAGAAAGACTTTCTTGATTATCTGTCAGAATTATCAAAATTTAAATATGTAAAAAGGAGTTAATTTTTAAACGTATTCATTTTTATTTTACTCTAAGACTTAATTTACAGGCAGGGGATATGTGGATCTATTTATGCCATACCATGTATACAACTCGTACTATTGCCGCTGTATTTATGCTTAGGCTATCGATGAGCTATGCTTTTCTTCTAAAAAAAATAGTTATCAGAAGAAATATACTCCTTAAGGACTTGTAAAAAAAAGTACACATTAATTTTATCATCAAAGTAGAGGAAAAAGATAAGCAAAGTTATACATAATTGAAATAATCATAAGATGATCAGATAAAAATTAATGGAAAGATATAAGTACATTTTATGTAGTTTTATACTAATCTATGAAATTAACACAAATGGGCACTGCCAAGACCCATGAAGCAGAAGTTGTTGGATAAAAACAAAGGCCAGGTACTTATATAAATCCTTGTGAAATACGCATTTTTGCGCTAATCTTCCTGCTTCCTCTTGTTTGTATCATTCCTTTATTTTTAGGTTAATGGACTGTTTCTACATTATGACTCCAGCATGAGAAACACAGGATTACCACTGATTTGAAGCTTGGTGAGTTTATCCACAGCACAAATCAGTCCTACATCATGTCAACTTAGATCATTCTAAACCACGAACTCTCTTTTTTACCAAAATAGAATTGACGTTCTAGGAGCATTTGAGTTTAATTTTTATTTTATTTTCTGCTTGTGCTATAATTTTAAAAATACATCTTACTAAAGATATGCTTGGCTGCATTTATCCAACAAAACAAATTAAGTTTACTAATGGGGTACATTTATTAAATCCTTACTATACTTCTTTTAAAAATTATAATTTACCATTTTTAGTATTACTACATGTGTTTAAAGTTTCTCAATTGCAAATTTGAGAGCATTTGACCCTGCATATTTTGGTGGAGATTAAAGATGAAAATGTATGATTTAGTCACAAAATATTGAAGGATGTAGAATTGCAGTTATTTCATTTCATTTTTAAATTACAAGTATTTAGGAAATACTTATTTTAGAAATTTTTCATCCCCAGACTGCGAATTATATGTTCTTTATTTGGTCAAATGAAATTCCAAAATCTGTGTTTATTCTTCTCATTTAGAGGTTTGCAAGTTTTAACTTCACCCTCCATCTGCTTCCTATCTTCCAAGACTACTTCAAAATATTTTGCTATTTTTTCCTTTCTTATTTAATCTTCTTTTTCCTTCATGTTTAAATCTCGTGTGTTCTTTACCTCTCATTTTTTAGTGTTTTGGTTGGAAGAGAGAATAAATTCAACAGGTCAATCTGACCTTTCTTATAATTAAATATTTGTGACTTACTTCTTTGCTTCAATCTAGCGAACATTGCAGAATATTAAATTGTTGTCCTTCAACCCAGCAAAGTTGTGGTACATTGTGACCATGAATCCATGGTGACCATGAATCCGTGAAGGCACACGGGCATGTAGGTGGGCATTCAATTCTGGAAACCTTAATGGGCAAGAGAAAGCTGATGATCATAGGCAAACACGAGGAGCAGACCTACAGTCCTGGGAAAACATCTATCAAGTCCCAGATTTGGGGGGCTGGAAAGCCAGAAGCCATCATAGAACACAAACAATTCCTCTATGCTCTATGTATTTTGTATGTAATACATCTTGTGCATAACTAGTTAACTAAATATTTTCTGATATTGAATTACTGGTAATCTTATGACATTGTATTCTATTTGTATTCTGTAATCTAATAAACTGAGTGTGACTTGGAACCCTAAGCAATATAAAAACAACTGCTCATACATGTTTATCGAATAGCATTTGAAACGCCATAGAGAGTAGATAAGTTAGAACTTAAAGTCACATGTATATGCACTTAATATTTATAGCTTTATTTCAGTCCCTTCAGATGCTTCCAACTAATGGATAGCTTGTAGCATAGACCCTTGTCTGCATCAATCATCTGACTGAGCACAAGGATATTGTTGAACTTGACAGAGCTTTGCTGGTATTAGAAAAAATCAGGACCACACTTGGGACAAAAAGCATCTTGGGGTCATGCAGCCTGACAAGGATGCCCACATGGATCTCAGCTTCCTGTTTCCCTTTGAACCAAGCATCTTGATGGCAGAGACAAACCCACACAATCATTTCCAAGAGGACAAACTAGGGGAACGGTCCTCTCTCCATGTCTCTTTTAGAACTCAAACTTCTGGTCATGCAAATCCTATCTTATGAGCTTCTGACCTTTGGTATGACATACATTCCTGGAGGATTCTAAATATCTGTTGCTGAATCAGATAACTCAATCTTTAACCTAATTACTAAAAACAGTAACCAAAAATGAGGTAGCAATTTAAAAAGAAATGAAAAGAAACAGGATTTACAGAGAGTTTATTCACATGTAGAAGAATGAGCAACATTAATTAGGAAAAGTGGTCATCTAAGTTGAAATTTAAAAAGAAAGAAAATATAGTCTGGTAGGATATATACTTCGTTCCTACAGAGGGTCTTGGGAAATACATACTTCCTGAGTGTCAGAGTACAAGAAGCTTGAAGGTCAGATAAACTGGAACAGAAACTCTATGCACGCATCTATTTTTCTAATCTTCATTGTTCCGTTTCAGAGAAGAGGAAATAGATAATCTGAGAGGTAAATTAACACGCCCAAGGTCACATAGCTAATAAAAGCCTCAGCTAAAGTGTGTGTTGTTCTAGTTTCAGAACTGAGCTATCTGAATATAGTCTGAGTGCTCTCGGGTGCTCTGGGAAACCCCTGAACACTAGCTCACCCACAGGGAGTCTTCAGTGCACATCTGAATGCTGCATACTGATTTTGTGGTTTTTGTCTGATCCTATTGTAGCTATTAAGCTATATATTATATCTATATACTCTATAAAAAGACATAGAATTACATAGATGATAAAAATTGAAAAATACGTACACATGGTTTTAGTAGATGAAGTGGAAAAGACAATGAAACAAAATTGATTGTTCAAGAAGAAATACTAAGTCCTTGTAGGAGACAAGGAGGAGCAGCTACACTGACAGTGAGGATGTTCAAGGAGCAAGGGCCATTGAGTATGGAAAATTAACGTGACTAATACAATTCAAGGCATGATCACTATAAATAAACCAGCCAATGGCACAGTTCTCTTAGTCTCAATTACTTAATTATGAATCATCTTTAATCAAGTTTATTTTTCCAAAAAAAAACCACTTCTATTTTCACCACTGTGATATTTTAAAACTTTAGTAAATTACTATTATCAACAATTTAGAATGCAATGATTCCTCCCTGAATTTATGGTCATCTAGAATCCAGCTGCACATACACAGAGCTCTATAACAAAGTTTCCTTTCTACTTACATTTACAACCGAAAGAGGCTTAGTAGCCAGTAGACTTCCCTCCCTCCCACTTGTTCCCTCATGTACATCTATTTAGCTGTACAATGCTTATTCTATCACTTTTTTCACTTCTCTCGTATCTTCTACCTCTATCCGTGGATATCTTTTACCAAATTCACACTGTCACACTAAAAGGCTCACTGACACACACTACAGACATGCCAGGTAGAGTAGGTAAGTGGCAGAGGCTGGCCTCTGTCTCGACTGTATCAATCTTCAGTAGCTTTCACGAGACAGGGGTGGGGGGACCAGCACTCCATTTTATTACTTTCTCCACCTTGCTGCTGCCTGCCCCGCCCCACTGCACTCATCCCTAGCACTATTGTTAAGGGGCCTGACAGCATCTTTTAAACCCTTTGCTCTCTTACTCTCTTTCTTACTTTAACACCAAAATGATTACTCTTTTTTTTTTACACTTCCCAATCTTTATGGCTTAAAATTGTACAAGTCTTTTACAGTAGAGTATTTTGCCTTTTAAACGGTCTCCAAATGTTAGTGCCCCGTGGATATCTTTTTCTGGAACTCAACTATGAATTATGAGCCCACCAAAAATACATATGCTCATTGGTGCTTATGAAACAGTATTGTTCTGCTTTCTGTCTAGTGGACTCCTTTTTCACAGTCTCACTAAGATGTGTTTGTACTTGTCCCTCATCTTGGGCTGTCTTTTCAGTTCACACTCTTTCCCAAGACAACTCATTATATTTTTTACTTTTCTTAAGTCTTTATGAAAATACCCAACTGTACTTCCAAGCCAAATCTCTCACGTAAACTTTTTTCCATCCTTTCTCTCTAAAGATCTATCCAAAGATGATTATTGGTTCGCTCTTAACTCTGTAGACTTTTCTCCCAAGATCTCTCCCTTTTTCCTCCTAGACAACCCAATTCTTTACTTTTCTTCAATGAACCATTACTTCCTAACCTTTGCCTAAGCAATCCCTCCTTCATTTAACACTTTTCAGCATCTCCCAAAGACTCCCGCTCAGATGGTGCATTACTGGGATGGCTTCACTATCTAACTCAGTTCTTCTCCTGCAGGTACACAAACAGACTTCTAGTAAAATCCAACAGCATGTTTTCTCATGGCTTGCCAGTAAGAATAGGAAGAGAAGAACAGGGTCTCTGGAGATCACACAGTGGCACTGAGTTTTGCAGGGGACAAGAAATCAGAAGACACTTTGAATGAGTTGATAAAGTCATAAAAGCGTCATATAACTACCTATGTATAGCTACCAAATTATTTCCAGATTTTATATAAAACATGCATCCAATTATCTCAGGCATGTTTTTAGTTGTTTTCTCAAAATCCCAAGTTAAAAACCAACCATGACATGTGTTGCTATATATACACTCAGCCTAGATTGAGTCAACTCTCAGAATTTCAGTTACAAAGTCCAAAATGCCCAAGTTTATAGAAAAACTACTTTTCTTAGAACTCATTCTTAAAGAGTTTTTATTTGGTGTTTCTGCTATTTTATTTGACTAATTACAAAGAGGCAATTTTCCTTCATATATTTAGGGCATATTCTAAAAATAAGAATTGCCCCAAAAAGAAAGCCTTAGAAGTTGTTGAATTCATTGTCAGTGGGTTCTAATTAAAATCATCTTTCAGAACTCTGTATTTTTTAAAAAAAACTATTTTAATGAACTGGTAGGTAAGAGGAATTCCAAAGTCACTGAGAAATCTAATCACCTATATTCTTATGAAATATATATGAGGTGAATCATTTTATCCCTCTTCCTCTGTGACCCACAGTGACTTCTATTAGCTTTAAGAATTCATCCTTTTGAACTATATAATTTTATATATTCTTTGAAAATTGGCTCATCAGGAAGTCATTTTGCATGACTAAGCACTATACCTATATGCTTTTCGTTTTAGAAAAATGAGCGGGCATATCTGCTGGATTTGTAAGCTATGCAGAGCTAAGAGGCTCCCTTCAGAGTAAGTAGCTTTTAAATATTATTGCCATTTTAAATAATTTTTAGTCACCTGATAAATACGTCCATAGATATTTAACTACGTTTTAAATATATTTTGCTGAGAAAGTAAAATTTACATTTACACAGGAGAAACTCCAGCAGAGGAGCAGTTACGTATCACACAAAACTCATTTCCATTATTCAAGGTGTAGAGCTAAGAACTCGGCAACTTTGATGTTTTAGATAGAGATGATTACAAACATGTTTTAAAGGTATTTGGTACTGTTTATATTAAAAGGATTTTTATTCCAATATATTTTACAACTAAAACCTCAAGAGGTGCCAGACACCTTCCTTTTTTCATGAGGTTTATAGAAGTAGAAGCCTACCAAGCTCTCGGTCTATTATAATTGCAGGGAAATTTGTTACTGCCTTGTTTTTTTTACAGGGTCTGTCATTACAGACTAGACTACCCCCAAACTTGAGATCTTACTGGCTAAGCCTCCCAAGCACTCAAGTCAGTTATAAAGACCCAGCCTTTTTTTTCTGAAATATGCAAATAGATTAACATGGAATGGAAGACTGGAAGAATAACAAAACAATTGGGTTTATCACAAAAAAAGTCAGTTTCAAGACTTCTGTTAGAATAACCACACATGCCTAACCTCTGTTAGTTCCGAACAGAGACCTCAGTTCTGAACACATCCTTGTAGGTCAGGGCTCTTGATCAATCTGACCTTTCACAGAAGTAGGGAAGGTCTTTAAAAAGCTACTGCTTGATGAAGAGGGGTAGCTGTAGTGATGGATGGTAACACCCAACACTCAGCATTCCCGTGAGCAGTTGAAGTTCATGAGCTATGCAGGTGCACCCATGGAAAAAGATATAAAAGACTGACTAGGACCAGCTCTCTTCCGCTGATGATCCCTATGGCCTATCACAATCAGATCTTGGGTTTCCTGTAGTCTGCCTTGCAGATCCCCCATGGAAAGGAGGAGTTCAACGAAAGATAGGAGCTTTGCATTCACAATGACCTCATCAGATATAGAGAGGATAATAAAACTAAGGTGTGGAGATGTCCGAAGTCCAGCATCAGGAAGGGATCCCTCAACCCTCAGACTCTAAGCATCAGCGTCATGAATTTCAAAATGTCTTCATATCTGATTGCTTTTTGCTGCCTACCTGCCCAGATAAAAAGGAAGTGACATGAGACTGGAAAACTCAGGTCAGGAGACTCAGGCTGATCTGGGGCAGGGGTACTTGAAAACAATCTTTACATAATTCTGAGGATCCTATCTTCATAATCACAGGCCAGCATGAACCCTGTGTGAGAGAGAAAGTAAGCCAAAAGCAAAACGGAAGTTCAAATAACCCAATTTCCCCAACCACTGTCTCCAACCATTTACTGTAAATCTAGTAAATCTTGCAGGCAAAGGCATTCTCTTGGCAACGAGTTCCCAACACAGCCATGTTGTCTCCCCTCGCTGGAGATTTCAGTCTTTCCTCTACAATGGGAATCGGTGAGACAAAAAAATCATGTGAGAAACCTGCCTCACCCTTCCCATTTCAATAGATTAAAAATATTATTTTAGCCCCTCCTTTCTGAAGTTCCAGTGAGAGAAAAAGACAGTGAGTCAGAAATAGTTTTCATGGAAACGTTTATGAGAGCACCAGACAGAGTGCACCTCAAAGCTGATATAAAAGTCTCCATGGAGCTGGCAGAACCATCAGAGCTGTTACAGGACTAATATTGTTCTGTGCTATGTATTATTTAACTTTTCAAATCCTTTGTTATGTTCATGTCCAGTTAGTGTTGCTGGCCATTCCTGAAGAGTTAACACTCAGGCTGACTCTCTAAGAACAACAAGGAGCAGGTCTCACTTGCATCTTCAGGTTTCTTAGAGTATACCAGTGCTAAAGGCAGGAAGACCACATGTGAAGCAAAAGCTGGGTGGCGATGAACATTTTAGTGACAGGGAAGTAATGTTATTTGTATGTGAGAAAGTAGAACCACTTACCAGTCACCTCATGAAGATCACCAACAGAAACAGAAATTGAGCCTTCAAGCCAGCACCTTTCACAGACATCTTCTAAGTGTGTCTTTATTTCCTCTATCAAGTCGAATGTAACTTGACATATTCTACCTTCATTAATGTCAACGCCTTCAAAGTTCAATATATAAACACACACAGATCAAATAAGAAAGTGCAAACGTAGTAGACAGGCTATTACATGAGAATGTGTGCATCAACTTTGAAGATAAGTCCAGCATTAATTAGGGAGTGGGTGCACCTGTGACAGTGGCAGAAAGACATGAGACAATCCTATAGAGGCAATGTGTGAGTCTGTGCCTGGAACTGTCAAAGCGTGTGTCAAGTATGTATCAATAAATCAAAAAATAAGACAACAATGAGGACGCTAAGAGAGACTTACATAGATCTAATCTACATGGGAA
>LOJH01062468.1:0-10856 GCA_001685095.1 Ellobius talpinus
TTTTATTAAAATACATGATTGACAGAATACAGACAATTCTCCCGCAACACTATATAACTTGTTAAAGAGAGCTGAGTCATTCTTGTGGGCTACTCATGTCTTAAATAATACGAATTGTTCTATAAATGCATTTTATTAATGGCATCTGATTTTGAAGATCCTACATTAACTTTTCCTGCTGCTTTTAAGGGTTGAGCAAGTCCAGTAGCCCCAATTTCCCAGTGTCAGAGGAGACCTTACAAACCCATATTGATTTCATGCCTTGCAATACCCACCTTTCAGTAGAGCTCTCACTGACCATTCTCAGTGGGTGTGAGGGATTTTTCCTTGGATTCTGTCAGAAATGAATGTACAGGTGAATATTTGAGCTCCTAGCCCTTGAATATGACCTGCTTTTTATACCTCAATCTGGACTTTAGGTACTTCTGGTTTTTACACTGTCACAGACAAAATTTTGTGCCTTTGGGTTCTCAGATGTATAACAAGATCAAAATTCAGTCCCACCCAGGCATAAACAACTTTATCATTGGATGTAAGGGGCTAATCCAGACTGAGGGACTCAAAATTGCTTGACTGGTTCTTGCAATCTGTGTACCCCAAGGCTTTTATGAACAGCAGTTATCTTGAGACTGGGCTCAAAGCTTTCAGAAAATAAAGAAGAGAATAAAAGTTGGATTTTGATGGTATAAGAAAACAGACTGAGTACACTACTGGGAACGAGGCTATTCTGATAATGTTTTGCTATCTTGAGACAAGCTAGAATCATCTATAAAGATGCAGCTTTAATTGAAAAAACTGTCTCAATTTTATTGGCCTATAGGAAAGACTATAGGAGAAATTTCCTGATTGATTGATAATTGATGTGAGTGTTTTGAGCCTCTGAGCATGCCATTGGATAGTAAACCTGCATGAAGTGCTACTCTATTGCCTCTGCTTCAGGTCTTTCCTTTAGTGCCTACCTCAATTTCTCTTCATGATAGATTGAAGGCTATAAGATGGAATAAACACTTTCCTCCCTGAGTTTTATCAGAAAACAAAATACCCAACTAGTACAGAGACAATATCTGATCCCTTTGTCAATTGTGTGTCTCCCTTAAATCCCCTTGTCTCAGCTAAATTCCAAAGAGTCTTGGAGAAGATGACTTGCATAAGATTATGTTGATGACTGATCATAAATGAGGGGTGAAGTCTTTTGGACTGTAAAGTTTAAGAGCTTTGCTACTCTTATTCTAGGCTAGAGTTCTTAGAGAAGATTCCTGAATGGCCCTATACAATAAGAAAGGATTGATCAGGGATGCTTACCTGAGACAATGAGGTCAAGGGGATCACTTGATTTTTACCACAGCTGGGGATTGTTCATAAAATAACCATAGCACCTGAATGTCCAATTGTAGTTGGGAGTCCCAGATCCATCTCTTACCAAGGCACAGCAGCACTCTTAGCATTGGGATCATGGTGAGTCTTGGTATTGTTCTTACTCGTGCTCTGGAGCAGTGTGATCAACTCTTTAGAACCAGAAGACATGCTTCTATCAATCTAAAGGCTGGTCCTTCCTGTAGAGATTTTCCACATCAGTGTTGTCATAGGAAGGAAGACTTCTCTTTTTTTGCCAGGAACTTTGTTTAGTAGTCAGGTTTCAGAAGAGTCTTTAAATAAAATGTTTTTTCTCTATTCCTCACAGCTTCCCCCCTGTCTTGTGTGTTTTCCAAGCCAGAAAATGAACATTCACACATCACAGCATTTTATTTCACAAAGAAACATAATTTCAGACCACAGGTGTATAAAACTGGTGTTGGTAAGATAAGCACAGTGTTCTAAGACAAGATACTTTTATAATCTTACAAGGGGAAGCTGGAATCTCAAGGTATCTCCATAGGCTCAAGTCAGATATTCCTTCAGGCAGGTCTCAGAGCACTCTTTTCTCTTTTCTCTATGAGCTCCAATGGTCTTCCACACCCTTTGCCACAATTTACTGATCCATAGGAGCTGAGGACCAGCATTTTCCAATTCTTTTTTCCTTTTCTTATTTGTTTCTATGAAGTTGACCCTCTTGTCCATTTGTTTGTATTATCAAGACATTAATATTGTTTAAATTCCATGGCTTAAATTCTCTCCTTAGATCTTTAATTAAGTCCTAACTGGCACCAGAGGTAATAAGCTCAAGTCCTGGAAGTGAGAATGCAGATAGCTTTGGGTCTATTGTTCTGCTTAGAAGAAGAATTTTCCCCTCTTTGAACTTTGGTGACTGGTTTCTATTATCTCAGGGGCATAATAATATCACCAAGTACTGGGGATGTCTGTATGATGTGTTGTGTGAAACCATTCTCTGAGGATGACCTGAAATAAAAATTGTTTTTTTCTCTTTCACTTACAGCAGCTGTGATTTCCACATTTGTTCCCTAAGAGAGAGAGTTCAATTCTTTGGGAGGAAGTCTGGGCTTTATTAAGAGTTATTAGAATTATAAAAGGACTGGTTCAATTCTGACAAGCATTTTTCTGTTCTAGTTTTATCATGGTATTCAGTTTTCTCTATCATTACCATCTACTGAACTGTCTTATCAGTCTACTTCTCTTTGGAGGTATCTAGTACCCAAAGACCACTTACGTATTGTAAGTACTTCAAGGCAAGTGAGTAGCTGTGACCCTCCCATGAGGACCTCCACATGCCAGGTCCCACCTGCAGAACACTCTGTCCTGATGGTGTGTCCCAGGGCCTACACCACAGATTTATAAACCCAAACTCTGGACTTTAAATCTCAGCAATTCACATCCTAGAAAGTTTCACCAGAAAAGATTCACCCTCCCCAAGAAACTTTATAAACTCTGCCTTCTGCTCAGTTCTTTGCTGTTTTGTACCCAAGGAGAGGCAAACACCCTCCTGTTTTCCCCCTCCCAAGAAATCTCTTGTGTGAGGTTTGTTTTGTGGTATGACTTTGTGGTATTCCTTGGTTCCCAACTGCCAGGATACCTTTTCATCCAAGTTGTAATGACTACACTTAGAGTTTAAGATCGGATTAGGGGATTAATAGAGAAATGGATCGATGATAAAGGAGAGATCAAACAGACATCTCCTCATCCTGTAATGTTGTTGAAGGAATGTTTGATTTTGGTGCCAACCCAAACAGCTGGTCAGTTGTTAAAACTATACTCTCAAGGACTCTTCTTGGTTATCAACTTAGCTACTTCTGAAATTAGCAAAGACACAAATGACAGCACTCACCTGTGAGGGACTTTTTCTTAATTAAATAATTTGATAAGGAAAGAACAACTTCTGCTCTGGATCTTTGAGATGAAAACTTACAGCTTTAATAAGATCTTTTAAGGTGAGAATATCTACTTTCACTCTGGACTACACATTCTCCTGGCAGTTTTTGTAAAGAACATGGAAAAAAAGGAAGGTTGATCTCTCTTTGCCTGCTTAGCAAGTTCATTCCTTCACTGGTATTAGAGCCTGATTCTTTGGGATTCTAGCATATACTCAAGAGCAGCTGAGACATATGGCATAGTGGATAGAACAAATACTGAATTTTGGAACTTCCATTCATAAACAACCAACATTGCATTAGTAGATCACTGTAAGCTGTTCTATTAAATCGCCTCTCTGTCTCTTTCTCTCTCTATATATATAGTACTTACTATATATAATACTAATGTCCATCTATCATCTATTTATATATAAGTATAAATATATATTTACCATTCTGTATGTCTGCATGTTCTGTTACTTTAGAAAACCTGACTAACACACAGTAGAACTCAGGACTCTTCTGTCAAACCAGACAAAATTCTTTATTGTGTTAGTATGAAAAGTTTTATTTTCTTTTTAGATTACAAGTAAGCCTTGAAAATACCAAGCATAACTATTAACACAATTTACATTAATGGATATTCCACTCAAAGTAAAAACAACAATGAAATTAATGCAGCAAACAAAATATCAAATGTGCAAAATAGCACATGGTCAGCCCTAAATCTTATACCCAACAGATACCAATGAATGGTCACAGATGGTTGTATTCAATAATTCAAATAATATGTTGGTTTATATGTATATGCAACAACAATCATTAGTGAAGAGGAGGCTGTGAATTTGGGATTGAGAAGTGGGGAAGCTTAATATTGGGAGTGTAGTGAGGAGGAGGTGGATGGGGTAAATGAATCTAGGACTTTCTGACTAATACACAATTGACTCCAATATTGTCCTGAAAGCCAAGCAAGGCAAATGCCTTTATTCTTGTAGAATGAACACTTTTATTTTTCATTGGCCTATGAACCAACCTTGAAAATATGAAAGCTTAATATCTAATATAGTTTACATTAATAATGGATATTCCATCAAAGCAAAAAATGATAATTAATGCCATGCATCAAACAAAATATCTAAAGTGGAAAATACCAATTGATAATCCCTGGAGAATTGTACACACAAAAATGAGCAGACTCAGAGGGTCTTATTCATTTGAGGATTCTATGTATATATAACAGCAATAAATAGTGAGGAGAAGGCCCTGGGTGTGGGAGTGACAGTGAGAATGGGGCTATTGGAGGTTCAGTCAGGAGGTGATGGAGAGGAGAAATGACATATTTATACTTTATTTTAAATTCTTAAAAGAGGAAAGTCACTTTATTCTAAAGTAATTACAAAGCAAAAATCATGTTTTGATCCTACAAAGAAGTGCTGTTAAAATAAAAAATTGCAAAAATAACAAGAATTTACCTTTAAATTTAAAAAGTGCTGTTTTTTATCTTCTATCTAAAACTAGTCTTAATTTCACCAAGGGCTTTGTCTGCTTAAAATGAGTTGCTTTAGTTAAACACTTAAATGCATTTTACAAAAAATGAAATGAGTATCTATATCTTAAAGAAAAGGAAACAAATATATAATCAATGTAAAATGCACCCCTACAGAGACACTATTGGCAATTAGTAATCAATGTGAGAGAGTCTGCCCTTTTCTTCAGTTCTGTAGCACAGATGACTTCTACTTGCTCCACTAAATAATCTCCTTCCTGTACTTAGGCAGTTAGCTCTTATTAAATTCAGTGGATCACACACAAATCCTGGACCACGTCAAGGAGGGGGCTTCTTAAGAAAAAAAGTTTCTATTGATGCAGAAATGGAATGCAAAAAATTAGTATGCATAACTGATTAAATGCATCTTACCGATGCACGGAATGGCGAAACAATAAAAATTTAAAATTCCTCCATATTTTATACATATTTATCAACTTCAAAATGATATCTCACTAGCAACAGATCACACATGTGGAGGTGGTTCCATAAGTTCTGTACTAAAACTGTGGCCATGCTGTTTTTCCCTATGATATGTGCAGTATGAAAACATTGTCTCATAGTGAATTTTGATATTGTCTTCTCTTAGACCTCAATGATGCACGATCAATGTGTAATAAAAAAGTATTCGGTGATATGTAAACAGAATTCAACATAATGAATATATACATTTGTTCAACATTTGAAAAACCATCAGTGTCATATATCACATTATTGTAGAAAGCAACAAATGCAGAGATCATGGAAGAAGCAGTATTTTTAATTATGATATTGCCATTTCTTCCAAACTCTCATAGAATGTGGAATATCATCTTTTTAATGAGGTCATATTTGAATAAGTTTTAGGCAACGTATTTAATAGACAAAGTCAGAAAAGCCCCCTGATGATGAGTTAGAATGCAGTGTGTCCCTTTTGTTCATCATGTTAAGTACAGCACTTGAAATTTTAGCTAACGCAATCAGGGAACTAAAGAAAATACAATGTGTGCTTAATTTGAAAAAAGAAAAAGAGAGGTTGTTAAAGACTAGAGTAAACAAATGTCAACAAAGGAATAAAGCTGTCATTTCAGACAAATTGATTATCTTCTCAGAAGTTATCTCTGAATGAATGTGGGTGAGGGCCAAATGTTGAGGAGCTGGGGAGAACATATGAATATAATCAAAATATATTGTATGAGATTCTCAAATAATTAACAAAATATTCTTTTTAAAGAAACCATGTTTTTAACTGTAGGGGAAAAGTTAATATTCATAATTAATGACTGCATCCTGGTACATTAAGGCCATATACCAAACAATTCCTTTGTGTTAAATATCAATCAACAGTGAGATACCAAATTACAAGAAAAATATCAACTTTATGTAACTCCTGTTGTCCACACATGTGGCCTTATCTTGGAGTTATGATAGTGACTGTGAGTTGAGTAGACAAGGCAATTAGCAAAGGCCAGATGTAGAACAGTTGACTTACGTTCTCTTTTCTCAGTGGGAAAGGTAAATGCTGATTGTGAACAACATTGATCTGTCTATGTAAAGGAAAAGGTTATTTGAAAGAGAGGGAAAGTTGGGCCCAACACATACATGAGGTATGGAAATAAGATAAGAAGAGGAAGAAGTGAATAAATATCCATGATGAGTTGTGGAGAAAGGAGTACAAAGAGCAGCCAAAGTGGTCTTGAAAACATGCCCCAGAATTTCCTACATCCAGAACACATTTGTTGGTGGTGGGCCTGCTTGTTTATCCTGGCCACCCAGCTAGCTTAGCCCTGAAATAACCACACAGAAACTGTATTAATTAAAATACTCCTTGTCCCATTAGCTCTAACTTCTTATTGGCTAACTCTTCCATCTCAGTTTAACCCATTTCAATTAATCTGTGTATCATCACATGGCAGCGGCTTACTGGGAAAGATTCAGCGTGTCTGTCCCTGGTGGCTCCATGGTGTCTCTCTTCCTCTGCCTTTCTTCCTCCCAGTATTCAGTTCTGTCTTCCCCACCTACCTAAGTTCTGTCCTATCCACTAGGCCAAGGCAGTTTCTTTCTTCATTAACCAATGAAAGAAACACACAAACATAAGGAACTCCTATACCACACATTTGTTTTCTGGACCATCTAAGAGTATGATAGCTTAATGTACATCCACCTTTCTTTACAATAATTACTTTCTTGTATGGGAAACAAGATTTATTTCCCATGGTCTGCACAACCTAATGGATGTTTTTGTTTATCTCCTGGTTACATGTTTTTCAACTTTCTTGCTGTGACAAACCTCTAACAGAAGAATCACTAGAGTCACTAGAGCCAAGGCAGCCACAACCATCTGGATGAGTTTTGCAATTGTGTGACCTTCATGCTGTGATGCTGAGGGTTCTGCAGAAAGAGGTCAAAGAAGTCAGGTCACACCAAAACTTCTCAGAATAAATGATTACACATTCAGTGCCCCATCTCCTTGAAAGAACTACAACCTTTGTGTCTATCTCTAACCTAGAGTTCTCCATCTCACCTGATTCTTACATGTTCACTCTTTTTCATGTTCTCATGGCCTGAGCTTCCCCAGAGAAGCAAATAGTTTGGGTATATTAGATAAAGGGCTAAAGAGAGTTGAGGCATTTCTCTTAGCTCCTTGTGCATTGAATAATTCTTATTTTTTATAAATACATGTTATTCTTATGGCATCTTATCCTGCAGATCATGTAAAAATGTTTTCTGCTGCTTCTAAGTGGGGATCAAGTCCACTTTCCCAAATTTCCCAATTTCAGCAGAGGTTTTACCAACTCATAATGATCTCACATAATGTTGTACCCACTTCCCAGGAAATCCCTCACTTACCATTCTCAGTGGGGTTGGGAAACTGGTCCTTGGGTTCTGGAAGTATTGCATGGAGAGTTCCCAGCCCTTGATTATGGCTGTCAGTTTCTATCTCAATTTTAACCTTAAGCACTTCTAACTGAATATCACCCTCTTGCAGATTAAATTTTGTGCCTCCTTGTTCTTGGATATCCATCAAGATCACAGTTTAACCCCACCCAGACGTGGCTAACTTCATAACTAAATATAAAGGGATAATTGACATTCTGAAGGATTAAGAATTTCTTGATTAGGTAAGTGCACTCATTTTACCACAAACTTTTTGTGACAAGGTGTTTCTGTGATACTGGATCAATAACTTTTAGGAAATGAAGTTAAGAGGAGAGTGAAGAACCACTCCAGACTGTTCTCATTAGGTTTTGCTAACTTGATACAAGCTAGAGTAATCAGGGAAGACACACTTTAATGAAAAAAATGCCTTCATTACATTAGCCAGTCAGCAACTCTATTGGGGAATTTTTCTGATTGACTGATAATTGGATATGGGAGGGCCCAGTCCATTGTGTGTGGTTCTAACTTTGGGTAGTTGGACCTAGAAGGTATAAGAAAACAGGTTGAACAAGCCACTCCAGGGTAAGCCTGCAAGCAGGGCTCTTATATGTCCTCTGTTTCAGTTCCTGTCTTGAGTAAAAAAGGAATAAAATTTATGCCATGGAAATGCTGAAGCATGCACAGGCAGCCTGTATTGGATTTCATGGTCTAAGTTGACGAGGATGACTGACCAGATCTCTCTTTCCTTGTCTTGAGTGCCTGCCTGTAAGCTACCAGATGGAATAAACCCTATCCTTCACAAGTTCCTTTATCATGAAAATAGAAGGTGTTTTATCATGAAAATAGAAGCATAACTAGTACAGAGACAATGCCTTGTCACTGTATAAAATGTGTATTCCCCTTAACCCTCCTGAATTTTCTAAATTCCAATGAGCCATGGAGGGGAATGCCTGCATCAGGGGATGCTAATTTTTTTCTATGAGAGGTGAAAGACTTTTGGACATAAGAGTTTTCTTACTTTGGGTTTTCTGACTCCTATTCTAGGCCAGAGCCCTTCTTAGAGAAGATATCTGAGTTACCGGTTACCTTAAGAAAGGCTGGGTTAGGGTCCTTACCTGAGACTTGAATATGAAGGGGATTACTTGATGTTGACCACACCTGAGTATTATTCCTAAAACAGCCATAGCATCTGAATGTCCCATTGTGGTTGGCAGTCACAGAGCCCAGAACAAAATGAGCCTGAAATAGCATCTCGGTTAGTTGCTGTGAGTCCAGGGTCAATGAGAGGTTTTGTTTTCCTTCCTGGATCAGAATGAATCTGTCAAATCCCAATGATGAGATACACTGCATGGTTATGCACTCTCCTGAAGTTACAGCAGGGCTGGGCCAGACATACAGGCTTGGTTTATCATAGGCTTCTAGAATACAAGGGGCAATATGTGAAATGAATTCAAGCTACTTACATTGTCCTGCAGGTTTGGGCTCTGAGAGAAGTTCCTCTGGAGAGTAGAACTCCTGAGGGGAGAGATTTGTTGGCACCCCTTAGTCTCCACTCACCTGTTAGTACCAGCACTAGGGTGTCACTGTGCTCTGACAAGCCAGCAGGACTCTTATAGTAACACTTGTATATCCCTGCAAAGGCATTTGACATTTTTTCAATGTGGAACTTAGCCTTGTTCTTCTGTTCCAGAGGGAACTGTCTGTCCCAAGGATCTATGCTTCCCTCTTTATTCATATAGTACTCCTGTGCCTCCCAGGATCCCTGACACCAAATAATCACAGGCATATGTTGAGCAATCACAAGGCCAGGCTCAGCCCAGATGGTGGGCTTTTGGAGGGTTCCTGCAAGAAAATCAAAGGCTGAGTCTCACTACATTCTCCTCCTCAGACCCCAGGTCTTAATAGAGAGCATTCACAGAAATTACAGCATTATCCACATACTCTTTTCTTTAAGCACATCACGAATAGTTGACCCAGATAGCAGAAAAAGTAATTTCTGGTCTTCAGAGTAAGGAATAAAATCTTGGAATAGATGAAGACACTCACCTGCCAGCACTGCAGTCTTGTGTCCCATACTCAGACCTGGAAGAAAATTGTCTTTGAGTGTTTTATTTAATCTGAGAGTTGGGCTGAATCCCCTTGTCTCTCCATATGAAAACAGATTTGGCTTTGGAGTAGGGTTCCTTACAGACTTTAGTGTCTACTCTCCCTCTTCATATCTCACCAAGGCACAACAGCATTCTGAGCATCGGGGTCATGGTGAGTCTTGTTATATTTCTTGCTTGTGCTCCTGGGCTGTCTGGCCAGGTTCTGTAGAACCATCAGACAAGCTGTTTTCATTCTGAGGGCAGATGCTTCCTGTCATGTGTTTGCCACATCATTACTATCATCAAAAGGGGAACATCTCTACTACCCCAGTGCAGGCATTTGGTCAAATACCCAGGTCTCTGAAAAGTCTTTTTTAAAAAACTGAGTTTTTCTCTATTCTTCACAGATTTCCCCCTGTCCTGTGTGTTTTCTAAGCCAGAGAATGAACATCCACATGTCACAGCATGTCATTTTGCAAAGAGAAACATTTGCAAAGAGAAACAATTTCAGACCCCAAATGTTCAAAAGTGATGTTGGTCAAATTCAGCACAGTGCTCTAAGAAAAGACTCATTTATGATATTGCAGTGTGAGGCCATAAACTCAAGGTGGCTCCATAGCCTCAAGTCAAATATTCCTTAATGAAGTGTTAGGAGCAGACTCTGCTCTCTTTCCTCCCTCAGTTCCTATGGTGTTTCACATATTTCATCACAATGTTCTGATTTACTGCAGCCAAGTTCAAGCATTTTCCAATTCTATTTCTTCTTATTTGTTTCTGTGAGACTGACTCTTTTGCCTACTTGTTTGTATTATCAAGCTGTTACTATTGTGCTGAGACATCTGGCTTAAGTCCTCCTCTTAGATACTTAAGTACTTTCTGGCACCAGATAAGTTCTGATTCTTGGCATAAGATTTAGACACTTTGGTTCTATCATTATGCTTGGAAGAGGAATTTTACATTTCCCATTTCAACTTTGGTGACTGTTTTCTTTTTTAATTTATTTTTATTGAGCTCTACATTTTTCTCTGCTCCTCTACCTGCCTCTCCCCTCCCCTTCAATCCTCTCCCAAAGTCCCCATGCTCCCAATTTACTTAGGAGATCTTGTCTTTTTCTACTTC
>LOJH01062471.1:0-10856 GCA_001685095.1 Ellobius talpinus
TCCCTCCCTCCTCCCTCCTTCCTTCTTTCCTTCTTCCTCCCTCCTTCCCTCCTTCCTTCTTTCCTTCTTCCTCCCTCCCTCCCTCCATCCCTTTCTTTCTTCCTTCCTTCCTTCCTTCCTTTTCTTTCTCTCTCTCTTTTATTTTTGAAGAAAAGGTGCAGCTTTGTGTATGGCACAATCTCTTTGAACCTATTTGTGCCCTCACAGAAGATTTGTAACATTTGTATTTTGAAATACCTCTTTCTTGGGGGTTTTGTTATGAAAAGCTGAGAAAATTTGTAAAAATTTCTCTACCATAAATATCACTATAATTAATTCAGTGAAGAGACCTGATCACCAAACTGAGGCAAAGAGTGTCCCCTGCCCGGGCTCTTGTGTTCCCTTTGCTCACAGGTGCCCATGTACACCCTCAAGTTCACTGCCTTGTGGCATCTAGCCCAGGACAGAGTTTGCTTGTAAAACTCTTCTCACAAAGCAAACTGCTACAAGTTGCTGTAGAATTAGTTAGCAAGTGTGGGACCTCTCAGATCATCTTTTACAAGTCCCAGACCTGACTGAACCGCTCAGCAGTTGGAAAGCCTGACTTTTGCATGCTGCCAGAAACAGAAAGATCTCCAACCCAATACCTACCACTGGTCGGAATGTGCACTGGGGCGGACGGGCAAAAATAACCCATTCCAATACAATCTGCAACAGTGGGCACAAATATACTTTACAGCCAAACTCAGTTCCTCCTTGCTAACATGTCCTGTTCTTGTGTCACCCACACAGAAATGTGTTCTAGTATGAGCTGTTTGCATTTCTCTTCAGTTTTTTGTTTGTTTTTGTTTGTTTTGGGGTTTTTTTTTGCCATCTTGAAATCTCTCTTCATCCATTCTACCATGGTAGTTTCGACACAGAGTGTATGAACAAGAATCCACAGAATTAAGAATTGCAAATTACACTAGCCAGTAAAACATTGCAGGGATGGCAGCAGGGCACCACTCCCTACGTGGCCCTCAAATGAAAAGTGTAAGACTATTACAGATCACCTCTTTCAATGTTCTGAAAAGTATACAGCGCACAATATATTGCATTCTTGCTACAGGAAGTAGCAATTTGGTCTGCAGAACTCCATACACTAAAAATGCTTCAGCTTTAAATGTACTATGTTCTTTCAGGAGAGGAATTTGAAGAGACCCCTCCCCCCACTTTCAAACAGTTGGCAAAGGGCCAGGACTTAATACTGACTCTGTTCCATTAATTCTAAGAAGTTCAAATGGTTACATAAACTATAGTCTCTCTCTTTCTGTCTCCCTGTCTCTGTCTGTCTCTGTTCTTTGAATGTGTGTCTTTCTTTGTGACTCTCTCTCTGCTCCTGTCTTCTGTGTGTGTGTCTTTCTCTTTGTGTATTCATGAAGTATGCATGTGTGTGTGCACGCGTGTGTATATGTATGTGTGTGTACATATGTGTGTGTGCATAAGTATGTGTATATGCATGTGTATATGTATGTGTGTACATATGTGTGTATGTATGTGTGTGTGCGTGTGTGTGTGCATGTGTGTAGGTCAGAGGGCAACTTCTGATGTCACTCAGGTATCATCGACTTTGTTTGGAGATGGGGTCTCAGTCTGGAGCTCATGGACTAAGTTAAGGGCAGTGAGCCTAGTATCTCTATGCCCTTCCGTCCACAGGGCTGGGGTTACAAGTGACCACCCTACCCGATCCCAGCAATTTTTTACTCAGGTCTTCCTTGGGAGGCAAGCAGCTCCTCAATCCCTGCCCTCTCTTTAAGACAAAAGTTAGTGTCACGTGTCTTTCATTACACACTAGACAGAGACATTTTCGGAAACAGACAAGCGACGGAACAGGCCAAGCTAATGTTGGAGTCACATGCTTACTGCACTGTGATGTCTGTCCCTTGCTTCACAGAAGAGAGGCAGGCCAGACAGAAAATGGAATGGAAAAACTGTCAGGTATCTTCCCATGAACGACTCCTGCAAGGGGCATAACTTTTAAGCAAACGATCAAATAAACTGAGGGTGAGACTGTGTGGAGCTCAAGCAGGCACAGAGAGAGTGATGCTCACAGTAACATGCAAAGATGTGGGAGGACCAGACCCATACAACTGGTAAGATGCTCCTGTCAGGGCTCAGCTGGACATCTGCAGGATGACTGTCCCTAGGAAACAGTACAGTGATGAGAACTAGCGAACTGTATCTCAAAACCTTCTAGAAGTTTCAAACCCCAGCAGCATCTGAATACAATTTTCTATAGTAACACGTAGGTGTCTGATGATCATCGTGGTCTGGATGAAAGGCTGTGCCACTAGGCTTGTTCCAGGTATGCTTCTCATGAATAATCTCACATGTGCACGAAAGCCTGGCAAGAGGAGACAAATCAGCAGATGCACCAGCCAGTAGGACCTTTGTAGGAATGCATTGGCTTGGTGAAAACAGCAGTTGCAGTCAGTTCAGAGCGAGGGCTGCATTATGGAGAAACTCTTGAATGGAGCTTAGCTGCGGTTTAAACAGCCCTAAGACAATAGATAAATTATGTCTTCATTAAATGAAATTTCTGTCCCACATATTAAGATTGAAACACTAACAGACCGCAGAGAGGAAATATATGATGATAGATGCTTACTTAATTCAGCCAACACACACAGCCTAGGCATTTCAACAATGTGGAATTATTCAGTTTTTCACTAGGAGGATGGGGATCAGAGAGAGGGAAGAAAAAAAAAGAAAAATCTGTCTTTAGTTTCCCCCGGGCAGCTAAAAAATAAAACTTAATTAAACAAGTGAAATATAATTCCCTGTGCTGACCGCAGCACACGAGGCTGACTCCCTCTACACATTCTGGCCACTGTTAACTGGCCTGGCTGGTACTGCCCAGAGACATGAATCCCGAGTAGGGACCCAGAGCACAGCCCTACCTGCTCTGCCTTCTCTCTAGTGCCATCACCGCATGACTGTCCTGAGCTGATCGCATTTCAGGCTGGGACAGGAAGCTGATTCTAATTATGGAGGGACTGTCTCTCACACACGGTGGGAGGTAAACTCAGTCTCTGGAGAAGAGGCACTGGGTGGGGGAGGGGGTCCTTTTCACTTCTCAGTGACCCTGTGGCCTACTCAGCCCACCTGACGCGCTGTTTTCTTAGTCTGTCTAGAACAACTTGTCAATTTTTCCTATAAGAAGAGGCATCTGTTGAATCAATTTGAGATGGGATTCCATGGCGACAGTAGGAACAAGGTAGTGGCTATCTTCTCAATGGCAGGGTGCACCCTCTGAACCAGTGAGGTGCTATCTCTATGCTCCAAGACATTGGCATGCATTATGATGGGGTGCAGGTGTCAGTTGAATTTCCGTTTTCCTGCCTACCAGAGCACCACGAACACATATCTTTAGAGGGAGGTGTCCGTGTTTTCTATCTGTGAGGATCCAAGAAACAAACATTTGAAAGCTTAGAAACCAGAGGAGTGAGGAGTGTGTAGGCAGAGCAAGCTGGGTTGAATACACATGCATTTGGACGGATAAACTGCCAGAGACTGGGAAACAGCTCAGGAAGTTCAGGGCAGACAGCGTTGGTGCCACAGTCTGTTTCATGTGCTGTGGCAAGGATGGTTCTGTTTGCTTGGTTGTGCTTATTTTGTATGTGTATGGGGTGTGCGTGCTGTGTGCACAAGCAAGTCTGTGTGCGCGTGCTTGCATGTGGGGATCTGAAACTGACATCTGGACACTCTGTCACCCTTCACCCTGTCACTGAGGCAGGGTCCCCAGCTTGCTCCAGGGATCTGCTGTCTCTGCCTTCCAAGCTCCAAGCTCTGGAATCACAGGTGGATTTGCCACGACCACCTGGCCCTCATGCTTGTGTAGCAAGTGCGTGATCCTTGTAGCCAGCCCCTGTCTATCTCTGCCTCTCCCCAACACCAGCTGTTCCAGACAGTTGAGGATGCATAAGCTACTGAGAAATTTGGAATTTCTTAAAAAGGAAGAAGAGAATCATGAAAACTATTGCTGGGTACCTTTATGCTGGGGATTTCACAGCAGGACGGGTCAACCGGCCTTCCTTTTAGGTCTTTACAGCATGTATCTGTGAGTACACCTGCCATTCTGCTGGCTCTTCATCTAGACAGCTGCTTCAGCTCCCTGGCCAGCTAGAGGACTGTGTGAGACTGTGAGGCGGCTTATTCTGGGGAAGGAACTGGTTCATTGGTTGCTGAAGGGACTGAGGTTCAGTCCTTTGGCATTCCCAACAACAGCCCATCCAAACGTCTTCACTTTTCTGTATGTTCCTCCTGCCAGGTCCTCCTCTTTGCTTGTCATTCCTTGCAAGTCTCTTTTGAGGGGTTCATCCTTGTTTTTCTGCTGCTGTTCATTTTTTTGTTGTAACCTCTAAATGTTGGGGACTCCACCTCGCAGAGACTTTGCACTGAGCATCCTGGCTTTTAGTGACACCTAGAACTGGGTGGTATTGACTGACAGATTTCTGTGTGAACCAGCCACCTCCCCTGATGTCCAGATACATGAACACCAACAGCTTCTCTTGGATGCCCAGGTCTGCCATGGTCAAGCCTGAGCCCCTGCTCTTCCTTTCGACTGCTCCACTTCTTAGCCGAGGGCAACCCCATCCTTCTAGCTGCTCATGAAGATGTGGCGTCTATTGATTCCTGTTTCACAGCTTCACCTCCTATCCATTAAAATCACTGCTGCTTCTAACGGTTGCCTAGGATCCAACAAACCACATCCAGGCCATTCCAGGATTCCACTTCCTGTTCATAATACACTGCAGCTGCCTTTACAGTCTCCTTCAAAGTCTTGGCTTTCTCTCCTTCAGCCACTTCTCACAATGACCTGAATGTCCATCTAATCCTTCCATCAGAAGATGCTACTTTATGCTTAAATTCCTCCTCAAAGTAAGCCCCTCACTCAAATTAAAGAGCAAAGGCAGAACCCATTCCCTTTGTCTTCAGGGTCCTGTGCATTCTGCTGCCGGTCCCCAGTCCCTCTTTATTATCTACCTCCATTTCTTTACTCACAGTGGGGTTCTTTTCTAACTATAGGATCCATCTTGTTTCTAGAACATCCCAGGATTTCTCCTGTCTGAGAATCCCCACTCTGTTCAGCCTGCCTGGGTTCTCTTTCCCCTATTTCCTACTAGCTCCCCTTCTTTGCCTGTCTCAGGTCCTAGAATAAGTGCCCCTTCTCAGTGGGCTCTAAAGGTACTCCCCTTTCACACTGACCTCTGCCCCAACTCACTAGGCGGCTCTTCTCCACATTTGACATCATGTGAAATTTACTTCTATTTTTTGCTTTTCTCACGAGACTCTAAGTTGCAGAAGAATTGAGATTTTTATTTGATAGGCACACGTCTAAACTAAGAAAGGGGTTATATGCTTGTAATCTCTGGAGGGAAGGCTGTGGGTTAAACCCTGTCTAGGTTCTGCGGGGAGAACCGATCTCAAGAAACAAGCACAAAAACAAAACAATAAAAAAGTACCCACTTCACATGTCTGGTAAACAGTGGCTGCTCAGGAACATTTGCTGAGCGGAGAGAATGCTTCTAAAAGTGTCTCTACTGATCGATGTGTGCCCATTAATGTGTGCCCACTGGCTGGCACATCTAGACACAGTAGTTCATTGTTTTGAAGATCATCCACCTTACCATGATCAGAATTCTCACACTGCTTTCAAATTTTATTTGGTCAACTGCTAGAACCTTAAACATTCTAAGGATGTGTGCCAGAATATGAATATGATCTGAAAAAACCAAACAACATCAGGCAGTACTTAAATATCTTCCATGAAAATGTCCACAGCAGCCCCCAGAGTCAGCAACCACGAACTTGGCTAGGAGAGTTTGCAAAAACTAGAAACACAAGGAAGCTCTGGAAATCAGCAAACACCAGTACTTGGCCTCAAAACAATTTAGTGCACACAAATGGCCGGCTGCCTTCAGAGACCTGGAATGTAGCTTTGCAGGTTTTCTCCAAAACAGACTCATTTGCTTAACATTACTCTGACCCTTGCACTTAGAGCTGCACACTGAAGCTGTTTAAACCTTCAGTTTAGATGGCTCTCTGTGCGCTGTAATCTGGGTCTAAAGTGAAGCCAGGACAATCCTCTACCTTTTGATTTTGCGAAAGCTTGCTCTGACCCCTGTAGATGGTTGCACGTGCAAACGTTAGCACACATCTGTCCAGCATTCCGTTGCGGTGAGGCCACTTCTATTTTGCTCTTTCATTCAACAAACACTTCTTCCATTCCTTACTGCAGGATGCAGAGTTCGCAAACTTCTTCCATCCCTTACTGTGGGATGCAGAGTTCGGGTTGAATTTGGTATTCTTTCCTTGACTATCTCAATGAAGGAACTTTCTGTGTAAAGCTGAACACATGAAAAGCTGTTACCATGAAAACAAAGGACAGTCCCAGTGGGAAGTGGCATCCCAAACACTGAGAAAGTGTGGTGTTATTTAGCACGCAATGAAACAGTTGGGCCTGAGTCTGGAAGTCAACACAAGCTTTTCTCTCTTTTGTGGCTTTGAATCCCCCCATCCATCCCTACTGGCAAATGTTTCAGAAGAATAGGATATTTACTTCTTGAAAAAATATCAAGTAGTTAAATTAGATTGCGAGAAACCAAATTTACTGAACTTTACCCCTAGCCTCAAATAGTAATTTTGTGTAAATGAAAGCTATTTCTTTTCACATGGTTAAAGAAATAGCTGCTAATTTTGGAAAGTGCTTCTTCCGATACCTTCATCCCTTTCCCTTTGTTTATTTGATTTAGATTTTTTTCCTTTGTCTTGAAGCGTTTCCAGAAAGCAGCGAGGTGGACTTGGGAGTGAGAAAGCTGCCCTGGATGTCAGATTATGCCCCCTCCAAACTAGGTAACAAGGCAAAATACTTCGCTGTGAGACCAACTCCCTTTCTCTTGCAGAATGTGGATGTTGCTCCACAGAATTCTTGTGAACTTGGCATGAGCTAACTTGTAGTATGATTGTAGCAAGGACACACAGTCTGTAGGAAATCTGTGACGAGAGGAAGATACTTGCTTTTCTGTTTTCATACACACCATGGAGGTCAGTACTGTTCATCTCAGCAGGGGTGAGTGGCACTGCTTATAACTCCAGCATGCAGGAGGCTGGGGCAGGAGAATCTAATCTAATGCCATCCTCAACTCCAAAGTTAGTACCAAGCCATCCTGAGCTGTTTGAGACTTTGTTATTTTCCTCTATTGAATTTTTGCACTGCTGTGAGGATCAAACCCTGAGGTTGATGTTTTAATAGGGCATAATTTGGTTTCAATGTAGGTTAGTGTCATTCTGTTTTCATATTTTCTTTCTTTGATTCAAAATTTCTTGGTATTTTTATTTTTCTTAGTTCTCCTTTAAAGTACTTCCATCCTTTCGTTGTTGCCGTTATTTTGAGACAGGGTTTCTCTGTGTAGCCCTGGCTATCCTGGAGCCTGATCAATAGACCAGGCTGGCCTCTAACTCGCAGATCTACCCGTCTCTTCCTCCGAGGTGCTGGGATTAAAGGCGTTCACTACCACTATCCAGTGCCCCTTTTCTTTTCTATAACATTGTATCTGTACTATCATTTTCCTCTTGTTGCATTTTAATTTGTTATTACTTTTAGATCATTTCCTCTATGTTTTACTTAATTTTGGGGGGTCATGAGGTTATTTTTATTGTGAAATTTAAACATAAAATTAGGTTACTAAGATATTAAAGGTATTTCTAATAAGCCTATGTATGTGGATCTATTCAGAAAATAAAGCAGAACTTCAAACAGAGACTAGAAAACACAACAGCTCATAATCCCAGTTCAGTTTTGCTTCTTAAGCGTATGTTTGACTTAAGGAGATGATCCATTTTCTTTGTGACTATCCAAACATGACTAAAGGTCTATAATGTGAGAGTTTCAATCTACAGCTGCTCTCATCAGAGTAAGGGGCAGATGTGTTTAGCTTCACATAAACAAAGGCAGATCCTCTGTGAGTTTAGACCTATCTTGTTAGTTAATTACATATATGTATATGTGCATATACACATGTGTATGTGTGTACACGAACATGCTTATTTATGTGTTTGTGCATGTGTTTGTTGGAGACAGGGTCTCTTGTCCATGCTGTGTGGAGCAGGCTGTCTGGCCTTGGGCTTCTGGGAGTCTCCTATCCCTGCATCTGATGATGGACACTGTCATATCTTGCTTTGCATGGGTTCTGAAGACAGGAACTCAAGTCCCTGCATTTGTGCAGGAAGCACTTTTCCCACTGAGACATCTTTTGGGCCCTTGTGCCACTTAACAGTTGCATGATTTCCACTGTGCAGGGGTGCCATGGTGTGTGCTCCGCCCCCTGTGGGTGGGTATTTAGGCTGCATCTCCCCTCCTCCTGTTGCAAAAATGCAGCAGAGAGCAACTTTCACACCCACATCTCCAAACAGTAATTGCTAAAGCTGTGGTGAACTAATTCCTAGACATCCTTCCTTTTGCAGTCTCCCTTTCATCCTGACACTAGGGAGAGCCTCGCTTCCTTCTGGGTTAGCTCAGGCTGTGACAATGAAGGACGATGGCATCTAAGTGCCATCACAGGTCCAGATCTTCTAAACTGGGGGCTGGAGGAGTGTGGAGAAGCCACTGCTTATTTGTTGCCTTCCCCCAGTTTACACTTATCTGCTGCATTATTAGTCCATCTATAAAGTGTTTCCTCATGCTACCAACCCACAGGCATGCTTTCTTTCTATTTCTGCTGTTCTGTCTGCTCAGCTATCTAACAGGATCAGAGTTGCAATAACATGAGTAATGTCATTAATTCTTAGCCCATAGAAGAGCCCACCTCCAACGCCCAGCAAACCATATTCCTTCAGAAACAGAGCTCAACAATGACTGGGAAATGGTTAGCGTGGTGAACGGGTTAGGGATTTGTCTGGTTCCAGTCAGAGATGAGCAAGAACATCAGCTCTCAAGCAATCACTGCTGTCCAAGGGGACAGGATGACTCGTGTCCTTGGAAATAGGGGCAGATTCTGCAAACCTTGAGGGGCAAGCGGACTTTTCACAATGCTACCTGGTCCATTCTCCTTTCCTCAAGAAAGCAGTTCATGGAGAGGTGACTGCCATGGAAGAGCCTCTGCTTCCCTTTTCTCTTTCAGACTGAGCACCTTGCTTGAGTGTGGATGACGGTGACTCTGAGCTGCTTATTGCCTTCTCGACATTTCCCAGTTACTAAGCATGGTCTCCGCCTATAGAGAGAAAGCTACACAGTTTCTTGTGTAGCCGTGTCCAGTGCTTTCAAAGCTTAACCCTGAATTAAAAACCAGCAAAGCCACTGGGAGCCACTTCAAAGGGAAAGCTGTCCCTGTCTTTCTTGAATAGAGCCAAACTGGCTCCCAAGCTGAGAATGATGTCCTAGGGCTGTGCTCAACTGGACTGGGGCCATCACCCCAAGTCAAGTTCTAGTCAAACAAAATTTTCTAGTTGACACAGGAGTTGTTGGAGTTAAATGGACTCATACATTCAAACTTACATCTCTTTAAAGCTCCAATCAAGCTGGTGTGACTGGAGAAATAGTCACAAAACACAAGAACGGAAAAACAGGTGTTTCCAGAATGACTTCTCCCCTTCACCCATGTAAACAAGTGCTAGGCTTTCTTAAAAAAAAAAAAAAGCGTTAACTCCCTGTTCTTTGGAGTCACAGCCCAAGAATAAATGTTGCAAAATCAATTCATTCGAGGTACAGGCTGTTTCACACAAAGCAGCATCCACACTGTGTAAAAAGTTCTCTTAGGAGAGACAGACTGGAGGCTCAGTTATTTGAGATTTGTTGTGACATTGGAAGTGTCATGATGGTATAAAAAACAGGACTCTCCCAGTGTGTGTTGAGGTGAGACTTGTGGAGGGTGCATGGTTTTGTGTGTGTATGTGTGTGTTTGTGTGTGTGCACATGTGCATGCATATGCTTGTGTGGTGTTTGCAGTGTGTGATCAGGCATGTATGCATGTGTGTGGATAGAGGATGCACTGTGCGGAGGAGGTATGTGTGTACATCAGTGATCACAACCTTCCTAACGCTGCAACTCTTTAATACAGTTCCTTATGTTGTGGTGATCCCCAACCATAAAATTATTTTCGTTGCTACTTCAAAAACTGTGATTTTGTTACTGTTTTGAATCTTAATGTAAATGTTTTTGGAGTTCAAGGTTGGCTAAAGGGATCGCAGTACACAGATTGGGAACTGCTGACACACAAGAACATGTGTGCACGAAAGATACATCATTGTGTGCATGTGGGAGTCGGACATGTATGTGCTCATGTGGGTGTGTATAAATCGTGTGCGGGTGCACATATTCACATAGTGAATACATCATTTTAACCTTATCATGCTCTGTAACAAATTCACAATGGCTGTGCCTAAAATAATTTTCAGTGGAATGAAAGATGTCTTGAGCAGAGCAAAGTGTGGAAGCACTGATTGGGTAGACTGGAAAAGTCAATGAGGTAAACAAATGACAGCTCTGGCTTCCTCCCTGCTTTGTCCCTGTCACCGCCTCTCTGTTTGGGACTCTTCTTGTTTCCTGTGTCTTTAATTCTGATTTTCAGGATAGTCCTTCTCAACCCAGTGGCCTCACCAGGGTCCTCAGGAGCCCTGCTGAACCAGTGCTAAGCTCCTCCTGGGCACCTGACTTAGTGGGTTGGCGTTGTGTCCAGATGTGTGTGCAAACTCTTGGCTGACTGCCCCCACCTAAGCCCCTTGGAGACCCCTGCTCTAGTGAGTAGCTCGGGTGCTTGACCATCTAACTCAGCTGTTTTCCAGATCAGAGACTGATGGAGGAGGGTCATCTGTCTATGTGTTACTTTCATTGGTTAATA
>LOJH01062472.1:0-10856 GCA_001685095.1 Ellobius talpinus
TCTTTATTAACCAATGAAAGTAACACATAGACAGATGACCCTCCTACGTCAGGGTATGCGTGTGTTCTTCCTCAGACTGCCACAATGCCGATATGAGTCCCAGTAAGAGATGTACGTCCAGCCATGAATCAGCCTGCTTCCACCAAGGAGGGAATAACCCAGGATGGGTAATGTATATACTTCCCTTTCTTGCTCTCATTGCCCCCCTAACATATTGATGTATTAAGGGCAGAGGTTATGGTCTTTGATTACTCATTAAAAAAAAGGGTAGGTACAATATGAAAAGGCTATTGGATCCCTCCTGGATGCTCACATATGCATTAATTGGTGGGGTAGTTTTGTTAGGCCTTAATCTCCTTAAATGTCTCGTGCAGCAGATCTAACACCAGTAAACGGCAACTAAGGTGACTTTTCAGGTATTAATGGCTCTTAGACATCCTCCTCACAGTCCTCCACAGGAGGTTATGCATGCATGGTTATTTGTAATTCAAAAGACTCTTGTTACCTAGTGCCCCCCACTTTGGCAGCTCTCCAGGAATGAATGCTCCTGGTAGTCAAAGATGGGTTCAAGCTTGTTCAGCAGGCCAATCTAAGACAGGCACAGTCCCGTTGCTGAACCCTCCTGAGGTGGGCTCAACAAGGCCTGAGCAAAGAACTCTGGCTCCCAGTGAGCACCCTATATAATAAATAAAAAAGGGTGGATATGTAGGAACCACCAAGCAGTGTTTCCTGAGTACCTAGCAACGGGCACTATCAGAGGTCCTGATCGTGCCTAGCCAATGACAGACAAGCATGAAATGTCAACTGTCATTAGATCAGAATGCCTGGGATGGAGGCGTATATAAGTTTATAAGGTAATGGGAGGGTATCTAAGTTTTTCTTTGCTGTTAAATAAATGAGTCTGCTGTAAACCTTCTACCTGATTGACATTGGTCATTGACATCGCACCTTTCATCCCCACCTCCAAGGAGGATGTTAGGACCCAGCAATACAAAAACAGCAGCCTAGCTTTGTGAGACTTTAGCTTTAAGTCTTTCCTGAAGATCCTGCTGGGATCTGGTTCATAACGAAGTTGTTTTCATGGCCAGCATGAAGCTCTAAGACATTCTCTGGGATGAGGGCTGGCCCCTAAAGCCTAGTTGCTCTTTTGGAGGTCTTTAGTATTTTCCAGAAGCCTTAGTGAGCAAGCAGACTGATTGTAGGAGCATGACCCACCTGAATATCACCTCCTAGGCCAGACCAAGCTTATGGACAACTCTCCATACTGCAGACCTAAAGAAAAGAGTCCCTTCTGAAGGGTCAAAACCCATTTTCCCAAAGAGCTCTCAATTGCTGCTTTTCACGGCCAGAGTAAGTAGCAACAACACTACACTTTGGCTCAGTGCAGCCTCAGAGGTTTCTCAGGGGCCATCCAGACGTGAAAGAATATCTCATTACATCATTTCTGGAGACTGGCTCAGGATGGATACAAAAAATGCTACTAAATTGGCTATTCGTCTCAAGGGGAAAATGCTAATTAAAAGTGCTAGAACAGAACATTGGGGTCTTATGTGAACTGAGTGGACATTTGTGCCAAAGCCCAGTAATTCCTGGCATGAACATACCTACCATTTTCTGCTTTTGCCTGAAACTGATCCCTAATGAGGGTGTTCGATCCTAAGGCCAAAGTGGGCATTAGGTATAGAGGTCTGTCTTTTAAAAGAAGTAAATTCACACAACATAAAATTAACAATTTAAAGTGTTTAATTTGGTGGCATTGACTACAAATATAGCACTGTGCACAAAACATGTCTACTTGGTACTGAAAGCAGTTCCATCGGTCAAAAGGACACCCTGCACCCACCTTGCAGCTACCTAGCATCTCCCCCTCCAGCTCTTGACAACCACTAATCTGCTTTCTACTTCTATAGATGTCCCATTCTGGACATTTCTGGACATATATCTGGAATTATATATAATGTCACTTTTATATCTAGATTCTGTCAGAGAGGATACTGTTCTGAGTGTCATAAATTGTCCTAGTTTGCTTTTCTGTTTCTGTGATAAAAACACTGACCAAAACAAACTGAGGAACAAAAGGGTTTATTTAGCTTCCACTTCCATATCATGGCCCATGACTGATGAAAGTCAAGGCAGGAACTCAAAATAGGAAGCTGGAGGCAGGAAATGAAGCAGAAGCCATGACGGAACACTGCTTGACCAGCTTGATCACAATGGCCTGCCTACTGGCTCAGTTTTCTTTCTTATGCTATCTAAGACCATCTACAGTGTACGAGGCTCACCCACATCAATCATTAACCAGGAAAATGCCTCCCCCCAAACTTTCCCACAGATCAAGCTTATGGAGGCAATTCCCCTGTTAAGGTTCCCTCTTCCCAGGTGACTGTATCTTGTGTCAGCAAAAACTAACTAGCACAGGATCCATATTATAGTTACATATCATTGCAGCAAGCCTTTCTATTGCTGAATAATAGTCTGGTGTGTGACAATAGCATCTTTTCTCCATTCATGTGTTTGTTTGCCATTTGTGTTTTACTGCCTCTTGACAGTTGTAAATAGTGCTGGTATGGGACTGATGTTTTGAACTGAACACTTGCTTCAGTTCTTTGGAGTTTATTTTAAGGGGTGGAACTTCTGGGCCCTATGGTATTTCTATGCTTAACTTTTTGAGAAAACAGTAAAGAGTTCTCTGGCAGCTGTCCTGGGAGGAAAAAAACCCTGTAGAATGTGTGCCAATGCCTGTGACTGATGTCAAGGAGTGAGGGCCAGGATCTGCACCCTTCAAGCCCCACAATGCCCCATCCTAAAAGAACCGCAGAAGATATGCTAGAAAGCTACATGCAATGTGTTCCCATCAAGATTTCTCTTTCCCCAGCAGGCAATGAATGGATCTCCTCACCTCTGAGGCTGTGTGTAATAGATGCCAATTGCCAGAAGCTACATCTCAAGAGATTCCATTTCCAGAGTCTCCAGATCCAAAGGGGCAGTAGAGGAAGGCACTGCTTGAATGCCACTGAGATGGAATACCCTTCTCATGGGTAGATCTCCTGCCTGGGTCTCTTGGGAAAAGGTGTGCTATGCTGAGGCCGAACCCACATGGCTGGGGTTCTAGCATTTGGATGACCCTGAAAACTTTTTACCCTTTGGAACTGGACTGTGTCCTAAGGCCACTGAGACAAAACTTTGTAATACATAGCCACTCTGGATCTTCACTGTGGCAAGCCCTGGCCTGGGAGACAAGGATTCATTCAGTAAGAATATGTTTACTCAGACATCAGCTTTGTCTCCATATGAGGAGGAGCTAGACACTGAAGATAGAACTCAGAACAACCAGATGAGACCTCTGACAGCATGAGCACTTGAATGAGCCATCAATCAAGGATGAAACCTCTCCTCCAAAAAATAATGCCACAATGTGGTAGCACAGTGTACCTACTTGACTGTGCGTAATAAGAATGGCAAATGATATTGAAAGGTGCATAGTGACTGGAACAGTGAAATTCTGTGAGGAAAGAAAAAAATGTGCAGCCACAGTAGAAAACGTTTTGGTCATTGTTCAATAAAGTGAGGATTAAGTCATCACGCATTGTGACCATTCATCTCTTAGGTATATACCCAAAGTAATTGAAAAATTATGTACCCATCTTCATATCAGTAGCATTCATAGAAGAACAGGCAAGAGGTTAAAAAAAATCCAAATCTCCAGCAACTGGTGAATGGAAAAAATGTGGTCCATCTATACAACAATATAATATTCACCTAGAAAAAGAAATGAACCTTTGGTGCCTAATCCAACTCAACTGGCCCTTTAAAGCATTATACTAAGCAGAAACGGCCAGACAGAAGACACTCTAATACATGAATTCATTTATGTGTGATTTCCATAGAAACAGAGGGCAACTTAGAGGGTGCCAGAGACTGGAGTCCTAAGGAATATGGAGTGTCTGCTTAATGGGTGTGGGTCTCATTTTGAAAAGATGAAAATGTCTTGGAACTAGATCAAAGTGATAGCTGCACAGCTTTGTAAAAGTACCAAATGCCAACATGTTATATATTTAAATAGTTGATTTTGTATTCTGTGAATTTCATTTTAATGCAAAGTAAATGCATCACTTGAGGGGTCAGTTTTCCCTCAGAGAGGTCAACAAAGGCCTTTACAAGGAAGTCACATTGAAGCAGAGGCTTGGAAGGAACGAGTGAGGGGTGCAAAGACATGGGAGAAGAGCACCGTGGGTAGATAGGATGCAACAGAGTGGGAATTTCTCCCGCCAGATAGGGGAGATAGCAGCAAAAATACCACTCTAAGAAGGATAGGGAACTCTCGTAAGGAGGTGCTGAATTTTCCCAGAGCCCCAAAGGCAAGGAAGAAGGATCATAGATCCCTGAGCTAAGTCATGAAGAATGGGCCAGCATTAGTTGAGGGAAGAAAGAAAAGGGAGAAGGCATGAGTGCATAACCCCCAGGGATCACTTCTTCAATCCTCTTCAATGGATGAATGGGGAAACTGAGGCCCAGAGCAGGAAGACAGCAATCCCTCTGGCACAAGCCTCACAGAACAGAGTGGGGGCAGCTTTGGGGCACTGGATTTTTGAGAACAGAGTTTGGATATGAGCTTCACTTTTCAAGACTTTTCTCTGTGGGAGCTTCAGTTTCCCCATCTTTAAAAGGATAATACACATTCTGTGAGAGTCACTGTGAAAGTTAGAGGCTGTGTAATGCAGAAAACTCTAATCGAGGTGTTGAACTAGATATTAGTGATCTTATCTCTTCCTTCCTTGCTCTGCAGCTCAGGTGACATAACTAAGTAGCCTTTGAACTGGAAGCATGCAAGTTGTCCAGTGAAACAGTACCTTCTGGAGAGGTAAATGCCCACTACATATCTCACCAAAATAGGATGCAGAGTAGTGGGCAGCAAGTACTCACAGAGGCATTGAAGAGAATCAAAGCATATTCAGGCTCAGTAGTAATGAGGCAAGCCAGAGAGCTGCAATCCACCTCTCAGGTTTCTTCTGAGTGCCTTGGAATGCTTGTTTGACATGCAAAGAAAACAATAACTAATGTCACGGTTTTGACAATTCAGATTGGTTTGGGTGGCAGCAGTTTTTCCTGCTCTACACTCAGGGTTTACTCTCCTTCAGTCTCTAGCAACTAGAGAAGCTCCAGATAGGACTGCCAGAAAAAAGGCAGGAGATTGGTTATACTTGTTTTTTTTTTTTAGATTAAACTAACTCTGTCTCTATGCATCTGAGACAGGGCAGGTGCTGAGGAAGGTGCTGAGGAAGCTGGTACCTGTCACAACACAAGAAAGACATGTGTCCTCACTCTGAAACCAGTGCCAAAACAAAACAAAACAAAACAAAAAACCCACCACTTTGTTCCTATAATCCAGAGCCGGTAAAAGAAATATGCCCTGGTCCTAAGATTAGAGTCAAACAGCCAAAAAGAACCAGTGAAAGAAATACAATTTAGTCATGAAATGACAGTTATCTCTTCTCCTGACCTACTAAACTAACCAATCCCTGAGAAGGAAAAACTAACCAATCCCTCTTCTCCATGGGAAAACTCCACCCTAAGAAGCCGTATAATAAGCCTCTCTGCCTGTTCAGTTAGAGGCTGCCATTTGTCCCTCCCTGGCAGAGGTGGCTACTCACCGGAACTCCTCCTTCCAAAATAAATATCTTTCTCAAAAGAGTCTTTGGTGAGTAAAATAGAAGAAGCTGGCAGGGACGTCTCTTAGGAGACCATCCCCCACCACACCCCAGCTTCAGGTAGACTGGCTTCCTGATAGTTAGGACACCTTTCCTCCAGAGCTGAGCTGTCCTATTGCAGCTCCAGCCTCCAGAGCTGTTCTATTGTGACCCTACCCCTCCAGAGCTGTCCTATTGTGGCTCTATCCCCCCCAGCTGTCCTATTGTGGCTTACCCTCCCCTAGAGTTGTCCTGTTGCGGCTCTATCCCTCCAGAGCTGTCCTATTGTGGCTCTAAGTATAGCCTGGCTTCCTGAAAAGTCAGGATATCTCTGCAACTCCACAGCAGTAACACAACCTACAACCAGCACCTTCAGTTCATTGGTCTCTTGCCCAGTTGGGCTTCAACTTGCTGTCTATCCCAGGAATTCTTACATTGGGTGTGGGAAGATAGGTGCCAGATTAAACACATGAGGCCCAGTTACATCTGAATTACAACCAGTAAGACAGCTTGGGTAAAAAAGTACAGTCCAAACATTGTACAGGACATAGTTACCCTTAAAAGTATGTTTGTTTGTATGATATTCAAATGTAACTTGGAATGCATTTTTTTTTAATTATGGAAATTTTGTGGACAAAGAAGGCTAAAAGTAGGATAAAATAGACTAAGGTGAACTTGTTTAGTAACAGTGGTACCCTATTTACCAGGTTTTCTCAGATAAAAAGTGCCTGGAATTCCTTAGTTAGCAGTTGGTGTCCAACCTGTTCTTTGCTCAAGCGTGACGAAGGGGTGAACCTGTTTGATAAAAGCAGGATGAGCAAAGGGGCTAACGGCCAGGTGTAGAAATGCATGCTTGTAATTCCAGGGCTCAGGAAGAGCAGGAGGATTATTGAGAGTTTGGCGCTAGCCCAAGCTGCACAGCAAAATCGTCCCAAAAATAGAAAGAAATTTAGCTGTTACTCAAGTGGAATCTTCATTCTTCCTGGCTAGTGTTTATAGTGCTAGAAGAAGCTACACATGCTACTAGAGAAGGAAAGCACTCACTGATCTCACCAGCTGTGAAACCTTCTAGCTATAATAAGGACTTATCTGGCAAGATATGCCCACCAGTGCAAGAGTGGTAGAGATGCCATGGGAGTAACCAACCACTTTTAACAAATTGATTTTAAGGTCTGCTCTATGAGAACCCACAGTTTAAGGGAAACCCTACTATTATTACACTACTAAATGGATACATCACTAAAACAATTTTTAATTACTTATTGCTGTACTCTCATTAAAAAGCTTCTTAATAGCAGATACCAATTAATACAAAAACCCACAACTTGTCAGTATGCAGAGAATAAGAGGCTGAGAAGTTCTCAGTCCTAAATGGGACAGTTACATTGCATTTCTTTCCTCAAGGCTCAGGAATCGACATGGGAAGAGTGTAAGAGCTACCTTTCAGGAGCAGTGGCCTGAGAACTCTCAGAAGTGGTGGAACATATAATGGTATGGGCAAGCTATGGCTGCCTGTGCACCTCCCCATAAAGACGAGGTAGTGAAGATTCTTAGGGTAAAGCAGAGAAAGGCAGGATCTAGAACCTGGCCAGGGGTCAGCAGAGGGACAAAGCCTGAAGGGGTTCAACTAATACAGAAACTCAAGGTGCCAGAAGAGCAAGCATGACCCTCAGGAACAGGTGCCTCAGTCTGAGTTACCACACCTCATTATGTTTTGAAGAAACTCTGCCAACCTTTTCTAAGAAACATAAACTGAAAGATACATTGTAAATCACTCACATCTGAGCATCTCTACAGAGGGCTGAGCATTTGTCCACCACATTTAAGCCTCCACATACCATATCTAATAGCCCGCTAACACCTAGAATTACCAAATCAGCATTTACTCATTTATTTGCTTATTTATTTATTCATTAACTCATTTATTTATTTGCTTATTTATTTATTTATTTTGGTTTTTTAAAAAGGGTTTCTCTGTGTACAGCCCTAGCTGTTCTGAACTCACTCTGTAGACAAGGCTGGCCTCCAACTCACAGAGATCCACCTGCCTCTGCCTCTTAAGTACTGGGATTTAAGGTGAGCACTACCTGCTCAGAATTTATTTTTGAAAGTTAATTTCACTCCAGATCTCATGTAGCCCAGGCTGGTCTTGAACTTGCTATATAGCCAAGGATAAACTTTATCTTCCCATATCCATCTCCCAAGCCCTGGAATTACAAGCAGCATGCATCACCATGCTCCCAAGGTCTTGTGCAAGTTAGGCAAGCACCCTACCAATTGAGCTACATCCTTAGCCCATTAGTAAATCTATATAACGTTTGGGGGCATTTAAGGAAATCATTTTAAGGTATAATGCCCTCCTTGGAAGGCAGCCTCAGGGATTGTGGGACCAATATCTTCTTTTCAATGTCTCAGTTTCCTGTAGGAATTGGAGTCCTGAGAAGCAGTCCATTGGTGTTTGAAGCAGTAATGAATGCAAAGAACAAGCAGCTGCTGGGTGGGAGCTGGTGTCATAGGGGAGTCTGCAAAACACAACTGTAAATGGGACATAGTGGGCAAGGAACAACCAACCATAAAGGCTTTGTAGTCTAATAGCCCTAGGTTCAAATCTCTGAGATACTTGAAATCTATGGGATGTTGGGAAAGTTGCTATACATCTCAGCACTTTCATCTTCTCATCTCTGAAATGGATACACTTGTCTGAATTTTTCAGGGCAACTGTAAGGAATCAATAAGATTATTATATGTGGAAAGATAAGCTAAGCTAAAGTTCCAGAAAATGGGCAACCTTGGCAAGATAGGACCAACAAATATCTCTAAGACCTGCTGGGATAGAATTTGGGACAATGCACTTTGTTCACACAATTACCCTTCTTCATGCCTCACTGACATAGAGTTATCAAGAGTTTCCAAAGCCCCACAGTAGCTCCCATCCTTGAAATGACCACAACTCTTGGCTACACTCCAGTCCCATAGGCCTCTAGAGACTGTAACCAGAGGAGTTCAGAAAACACATTAGAGGAGATGGAGGGATACTCTTTTTTTATTAATGTTTGTCCACAAAAGGTGTGCTGCCTAGCCTAACTTGGTTTGGTTAGCATAGACAAACGGCCAGAGCTATTGATGCAATCATTGTGGATGAAACACCTTGGCCTTGAGAAAGGAAGAACAGGAGAAAAGAGTAAGCTTACCCATCCATTGTCCAGAATTCTGATACCATACTTACAGTCACCCTTGAACTGACTGGCCTGGACTCCTGATGCTCCTGTCTATACCTTCTGAGTGCTGGGATTACAGATGTGCACCACCATGCCTCGATAACAAACTCTTTCTTTTGTAAAGTACATATGCTTCAGATATTTTATTATAGCAACTGAAAATGAATTAGCACAATTATTATTCATCAGGAAGATGTAGATTAAAAATGACTTTCAAAATGGCATTTACTGCTGTTTTGAAGTTCCAGGTATAGTAGTTTAAATAGTTGCTAAATGAATGAGCACAATAAACTCCATCTAGCATGCAAACAGACTTTCTTCTACTTACCTGAAAGAAACTGGCCATGGGCACATAGCCCTCAGTAATCCCAGAGCCTTCCTGGGGGTGCTATTGTATACCTTAGAGTTCCAGGAACCACATGCAAAACCTTGTTGCATGTCACAATTGAAGGCAAACAAGATTGTTAAGTTTTGGGGATACATCACAGAGTACCAAGACATTGAGAGTCACCCACAGAACTGACTTCATTCAATTAGACAGCATTTTACTCTAACATACAAGTGTTTGCTGAAAGTCAACCAACAAATGGTCAGGAAAATGGCTTCAAAGTGAGGAAATAACCTCTCAACTCACAGGATCCTATTGTTTACAGGATGCATATTTTGCTTTCTTTGATTTGCAAAAGGCAAATACAACACAGTTTTTAAAATGGTGTTTTTGTAACTGTGAGAAGGAAAAATATCACTGTGTCTAATTGTATTCTATTGAAAGGCTGGGCTATCAGGGTTAACATTTCAAAACGGGTCTTGTTATACTTCAGTTTAGCAGCTGGTAGCAGTTTCCCCAAACCCTCAGTGTATCATTATTTCCCAGTTATAACTGTCTCCTATGTCATTGTTAAGGGTTGAATTGCATTCTACAAAAATATGTAGAAATCTTAACCTTAGTACCTGTGAATTTGACTTTCTTTGAATTTGACAGCCTCTATAAGCTTGCTTTTCCTCACCCGTGAGAGAAGTATGGGCACTGCTTTAGTTACTTTTCTAATACTGTAATAAAACTCTGTCCTTATAATTTATAGAATGAAGGATTTATTTGGCTTCTAATCCAGAAGGATAACAGTTTATCATGTGGGTAATCATGGAAAACTGGCGCAGAAGACTGAGGGCTTACATATTGAAACCCAAGCAGAATGCAGAGAGAGTGAGATATGAATGATACATGGCTTTTGGAAGCATAATGCCTTGAAATACTTCCTCCAGTAATGCCACACATCTTAAGCATTCCCAAAATATTATCACCAACCATGGACCAAGTATTCAAACATTTGAGCCCATATTGGATATTTTCATTTAAACCACATTAGCCACTTTACTAATCTACCTTTAAAGGATAGAGCATAGGACAGATAAGAAGAAACAAAAGTAGTTCAGATATAATTTCAGTTACTTAGGAAGTTGAGGCAAAAGGAACACAGTTTAAGGCTTGCCTGACCTATAAAGTGTAGGCAGAGATGGCTTGCTGGTGTCTGGCTGCCCAGACTGAAATCATCACACAGAAGCTGTATTAAACACAGCTTGGCCAATCACTTAGGCATATTGCTAGCTAGCTCTTATATCTTAAATTAACCAATCTCTATTAATCTGTACATCACCATAAGGTTGTGGCCTACTGGCAAGGTTCCAGAACACTCCTGAGGATTTCTTTATCCTTTGGTAGCTACACTCTCTCTGATTCCACCTTCTTTCCTTCTGTATCTGCTTAGAATTCCCACCTTGCTCTATTCTGCTAAGCCACTGGCCAAAACAGTTTTATTCATTAATGAATAAAAGCAACACATATACAGAACGAATTCCCACAGCATTTTCCCTTTTCTGTCCAAAAAAAGGGAAGGTTTTAACTTTAACTTAGTAAAATTACATATAACAAAACAGGTATTAAGCAAGAATT